>JAQGBI010000197.1:0-23139 GCA_034698325.1 Sminthurinus elegans | reverse complement strand
TCCGACATGATTGAGGAATCTCCTTTGCTTTCCGAGTATTTTTATTTGCATCTGTGGCTCAAATGTAAGAAAATGTTCTACATATTTTGTACTTTTCATTCAACATTCATTAAATACAGTACATTTTTTTGTTGTTTTTGAGCTAATCCAATCTCCAAATTAAGATAATTTGTACACATTATTTCCAGCTAGAAACATGAAAGTGAAGGAAGCTGAAAAGGCCATCAGAAACGTAAACGACTATAGACTACGTCATTTCTTCTTTTTTATGTTACTTGACATCAACAGCCATTTTACATTTTACGCAAGCATTCATTCCACCATAAATCCACCATAAATCCTTATAAAAAATCAAAGAATTTATTTACAATTTACAGTCCTGGAAGTGGCGACAGGAAAATGATTTGCTGAATGTGGAACAAGTTCATGCGGGCATGGATGCGGAGTTTTTTGAATTCCTCCCAGGTGATGCCACAGGCAGAGACAAAAATGGGACACCTGGTAATTTTTTATTATTGATTTTTAAACTCTTGTACACACTTCAAAGAGACAACTGGATTGCATCCTTGGTTTTGCCTTTTCTATCATCAGTTTTACAAATGTCCATTGGAGAATACAGAACGAATGCCTGTATTGATCAATTCGGAAGGGATGGTTTCCTTCGACTCTGGTCCCGGGGCTGCACGAGAGTAGAACGACTTGCGCTGGAGTATCACCAATATCTTTGTGAAATCCAACATTTGGGTGATGAAGAACAGGGAGCCTTGAAAAGTAAAGGGATTACAGCCATTTTAAACTTTGCCAACTTTTCCTTCAAAAATTCCGTCAGTGTAGCAGGTTCCAACAACTTAAATTTAATATTGTGTAAATAAAAAAAATATTTAGCACAATTTTTATGAACCTGTCCTGGAAGTTTAACTTCCGCTTTACTCCTTTTTGCTCAGCAATATCAATACTCTTGATTTCTTTCAGCAATCAAGGTTGGCCTGGAGGCTACAAGAATTTTTGGCAACTATTTTTGTGGACACGTTGACAAGATAATATTTATAAATGGTAAACTTTTGTGTGTAATAAAAATAGGTGTACCTTTTTCTAATAAATATTGGTTACAAAACATGTTTTTATGCAAATAATAATATCAGGATGGATGGTAAATGTCACGTTGAATTTTCAATGTTTGACTGTATAGTAAACTCTGTGGCGTCACACTTCCTCAAACCACTTCTCCCCCTGCTGAGTGGAGTTCCAGTGGAAATCTATGATACAGATTCAAGCGTGTGGATGCCTAAACTTTATTCCTGGGTGGACCCATCTCAACTTTTACCCAGTTATGGCGGGACTAAAAGGGCAGAGAAACCGGAAGAGATTTTTAATTTTTATGCTGCCCACAGGAAGTATGAGCTGGTTATTAATGCGCAGGAAAAATCATATTCTGTCTCAGAGCACAAATTGTACTAGGCGATACAAAACCCCTGTTGCACAAAACCTCAAGGAATTGAACGGTTCCCAAATTTTTCACAATCAAATTAACCTCCAAATCATTTCTACTTTTGTTAGTAATTTTAAAATTTCAAATTTCAAATGCAAGCCGTTGACGCCGCGTTTCAAGTTTTTAAATTGTCACCATCAGCCATCAGTTAAACTTGAAAAGACTTGAACAGTAATCAACAACAATGAAAAAACCTTCATCGACTGAATTAAAACCCAATGATTTTCTTTGTTATACAAATTTGTCGACAGGTAAATAAACTCACAACGTTTTTTAAATGTCAAAACTAACCTGTTTTTTTGTGTACAAGTCATTTGTAGTACATTTAACAGCTCAGAGAAACAGGGAGAAAGGGAGAGAGGTTTTAAGCTTGCTCGTTTGTCTTGTGTGCGTGTGTGCGTTGGAATGGGAAATGAAAAATATGTTCAATTCAATTCACTGACCTCATAGTCACATTATTTTATAATTCATTGTTTTGTTGAAAAACTATATACAAAACGTTGTAAAAAGTCCTGGTGACAGATTTACTATCATATTACATTGTATACCTGACAAAGTAATACAAGAAATCACTGTAGCCTGAATTGAGTGTTTATGTAAGAACAAATTGAATATTGTAATGAATTAAAATTTTGATGCAACCAGAAAATCCTGTGGGCTACAGTGTTTCTCTTATTTTACGAGTTTTGTCCGTTTTAGTTTTAGATTGCAATTCTTGTTTGCGAGAAAAACTGTACGTAGTCAAATAATCACACCCATAAATTTGCGTGCATGCAAAGACTCAGCGTTCTAAGTGCCATAGAAAAAATGTTAGAGCAGTTTTAGGTTTTTTCGGTATTTCGGTATTTTGGGTTTCCGGTATTTAGGTATAACTTTATAGACATGCTAAAAGAGCATTCCCACCCCTCTTTTTTGCACACCACCAGCAATTAGAGTAGATAGAACATGTAAAAAATGAGAAAGGAATTCCGCTTCAGACTGCCAATTGTGCGGTTTTGATGAGTGGACCAGATGAAAATGAAGCTGAGTCAACGAGGATATGAAAATTTAAATACATGATTTCGGAAATAAAATCCTGGTTAATGTACAGCCAAGTTTAAATACTGCACTCTCTCAAGATTCAACTGTGACTTTTCTCTCTGCTCAAGTTTCCAACAAATTGACGGCTTGCATTTGAATTGACTCAAAATACACACCACGTACGAATGGTTTTCTCTCATCTTTTTTGTCTTTTATTTACTTTGAGCACCACCCAATGCAATAAATTATCAAACAAAATAATTATTATTTTAATGTAGCTACAATTTAATATCATGATATCAAAACAGGGCTTATGGACAAGGTGGGGAGCATGCACAGTGCACAGGTACCGGTGCAGAGGGGATTAATCTTTGGACAAGACGGTCCACAGGAAACAGCAAGACACCCCACTGTTTTTTTTTCTTTTGGATTTTAATCTTCATAGAAACCTTCTTGACTGCTGTTTTGGTGCAAATTGTGCAAAATTGTTTAGAGAACATGGTGATTTGTAATCTCACCTGTGGGTGTACAGGGAGTAGACCAAGGGTTGTCTTTGCACTTTTGAAAGCATGCAGCTTGACAGGTGGCGTCCGAACCACAGGCACCCACACAACAACATCTGCATTTGTCGCAGGTATCTACGGAAAGGCAAGCTAGAAACAAACAGGTTCAATTTACATTTACAATTTTTGAGACATTTCAACTTTCATGGGATTCTCTATTCTCTATTTTTCCATCATGGACAACAAAAACACTTTGCCCATCCAAAAGTGGGTTTTTCCTTTTTTTTGATACCCAAAAACCCAGAAAACCCAACCTGGCATACTCTGGTCCTACATCATACATCACAATTCATGATTTTGTAAAAACATGTAGCCATTAAATATCTCACCTGAAGGACACAAAGACGACGTGCCGTTGCAGTTTTTATGACACGCAATATCACAACTCTCGTGGAATCCACTACAAGCCTCAGCGCAACAACTCTGGCAGTCTGCACAGGTTTTTGAGGGAGCACAGTCTAGTGGAAAAAGGGACATTTTATAATATTTTATATTTTTATATTACAATTCTCATGTCATTTTAGTTACTGAGTTGTTCAATGACTTAAATAATCATTCATAGTCTTACCCGAAGGGCATTTCGATGAAGAACCGAGTCGAGCTTTGCATTCCTTCTCACATGAAGTTTGACAGTCACAGTCTCCAGCACAGACGTTTGTACAACAAAGTTGACACAGCCCGCAGTTAGTATTTCTGATGGGACACTCTAGACAGAAACAGGTCATTTTCAGAGTGACACGTATTTTACTTGTTGTAGCTTTGCAATTAGTTACATGCTACATTTTTGAGTTCCGTGTAGATTTTTTGGGCTCGCTCTTTTGCGTCCAAATTTAAATCAGAATTTCAACAAACCCCCGTTTTCAAAGTTTTGTTACATAGTTTAAAAAATAAAGGCGTTCAATATCTCACCCGAAGGACATGTATCACGAGAAAAGATACACTTCTTTTTACAATCTGCTGTACATTTTGTCACGTCCGGTCCGCCAGCACAAGCGCCGTCACAGCATTTCTCACATTTCACACAGTCTGGTGACTTTGGGCAAACTGAAAAAAATACACATTCTTTTTAATTTACAATCCACGAGACTTATTGGCTTTTTTATTGTTTATGCAATTTATTTATCCTGTGAAAGTTCTTGACTGGGAATTAATTTTGCAGGGACTCTTTGATTCCTATTTTGTTATGTACATAATATTATACAAACTCTAGGAGTTGAAGGTTCAACCTTACCGGAAGGACACAAAGTGTCATAGCCACTGCATTTTTTAGAACAAGCAAGCTCACAGCCAGTCTCCTCGCTTGTGTCTTTGCAATTCTTTTTACAACAATCTTGGCATTCCGAACATTGTTTATGAATAGAACAATCTAGAATCAAACACATCATTTTACAACCCCATTCTCAATTATATGACACGTTTTCGAATTGTTGCATTGTTTTGGTTCTGGGTAACCTTTTCAAAAGCCCAACAATATATTAGGAGTTTTAATGAACATTTGAGTGTACTGTTGTAAAAAAATAAAGCCATTCGTAATTCATATTCTTACACGAAGGACAGGTAGAATCACCGAATGATTTCTTGCATTCCTCATTGCATAATTTCTCACACTCACAGTCTCCATTACAGGCATTCTTACAGCAAAGTTCACAGTCCGCACAGTTTTTGTTGTTGGTTTTTTCCTTGCAAGCTAGAAAAGAGGAGGGGGTCATTTTCAAATTTCAATGTAAAATTTTATGGCTTTTTTAGACACTGGCCGATTTTAAGGGCTCGGTGTTTTTTTCCAATGAGAATTTTATTTTTATTTGATAGTGATAATTGATTTGATTTTAACCTGAAGGACAGATATTGGCAGTTGTTGTTACAGGGCAAGTTTCTAAACAGGCGTCAACACAGTCCTGTCCCGACTTTTTGCAAAGGACTTTACAACAACCTTGACACTCGGCACAGGTGTCCAGCGTAGAACAAACTAGGAGCAAAACAGTCATTTTACAACGTCAATTCTAAATTCCAAATGATATTTCATTTACTACATATTTTTGATAGGGAACATTTGACTGTTGGCTTACCACTCGTGGAGCCGCAGGTTGAGGTGTCGGTGCAAATTTCTATGCACAGCAAAAAGACACTCGTACCCGGGAATGCAAAAACGAGGCAGTAACTGTAGCAGTCGACGGGTAACAGGAGCGCGCTTGAGTCTTGAGACTCGATGCCTAAAATGAAACGTCAGTTTTTTATTTGTCGACTGTTCAAACCAAAACGGAGCACTTGTAAATTGTGTATACATTTTTTCCACAGCCGTGGATACATTTTGTCAAATCTTGATAGCATTGAATACCTTACCTATCGCTGGTGTAGAATCGATGGAATTAGACAGCATTTCATCAGACATTTGACTCAAAAGGGCTGTAATTTTAACATACAACATTTTAATCAAAAAAGTCCAAGGTTTATCTTCATAATTTTAAACTATAAAGACAACTTAAATGACACGTTACCTTTAGTTTTAAAAGACTGTTTTGTCTCTTTGATCTCGCTTACATGTGCCGCCCCAGCGGACATGCAAAAACTGACCAGAAGCACAAGACAACTTTTTGTCCTCATATTTTGACTTTCCTCTTTCTTTCTTCCTCAAAATCTTTGTTGAAAACTAGAGAAAATGACAATTTGTATCCTTGTACACAATTCTTTGTGAAAAGTGGCTAAAAATTTAAGTTTTTATTGCAGAAGCAGTTGAAGGTTGAAGTGTAAAAAAAGTGAGAGAAATATTCCATGTAAATCCTGTCTTGGTTTTATATTTTATATACTCCAATTTTCTGCTCCACTTTGTACAGGAATATGTTGCTTCAGTGTGGAGGAATCCAATGCGGATCATGATGACCATATTGATAGTAATATCACCAAAATCAATTGAAAAATGTGGACTAGGCACAAAATGTGTTTGTCATTTGATATGATTTGAATCCTTGTTTGTATTTGATTTGAATGTCTTTTATTTCCGGATGCACTGAACTTGGCATTGGTTTGAATTTTCCATGTCTAACATTTCAATTGTGCACAATGCGGAATGGGAACTTTAGAATGCTGAGAAACATGTAATACATTGCACAAATGGGTAATTGTAGTGTCGCAGCTTGCAAATATCACTCTCTGTATGTTTTATATGGTTAATCCTTACGTGCATGTTTTTATTATGCTCATTGGAGTCAGTAGTTAAGGATTATATTTATATTTATCTCAGCTAATTATAATGATAAATATGGCTATGATTGGGAATTTGAAATGTCAGCCATATCATGTTTGTCAATCAACAATTTAATAGAGAGATAAAGGAGACTCGAGTTGACATTTTTATGCCTTGACAGACGGCAGCTCATAGTTCTCTTAGTTTTGCGTCATGTCGCGCCGACATTGCATTTTTCAAACCAGTAAAGCCGCAGGATTAAACTCATATAATCAATCTTTTACTGTAGAAATTATACACAATGGACAATCATTAAAACAAATATGATTATTATTTTTAACCCACCCGTATCAAAATCGGAAAACAGGATTCGGCTGGGATTTTCGGCCGAATTTTCGATCAAAAGTCGGCATTTCCAGCAGAATTCTGGCGGATTTGTTTAACTTTGCCTGGATTTTACAGATTCCAGATTCCAGACTATCGGCCGAATCCGGGCACAAAAGCTGATTTTTTCAGCTGAATATTGAGCGAAAAGTCAGAGGCTAGAAAACCCAACCGAATTCGGCGTGGAATTTTGATGCAGGTACATACGATCAGCAAAATAGTAAAGAGTAAATTAGATATAAAATGAAATGGCTATTCCACTTTGAAAGGTTGTTCTGTAATTTTTATCATTGTATATTGTATTTTTTCATTGGACTTTGTGCACTTTGCACTGTTCAGTTTTGAATTTGATGGAAGACTGATTGTGAGTGCAAAAAAAAATGTAAATAAAGTAGATATTAAAGGAATTCGGCCCATTCAAAATCCCCTCATGTATTTTTTTCATGGAATTAAATTTTTATTTGTGCCCAAGTAAAATCAAATTTCACAGTACACTCAAAACTCAAATAAAATCTGGAGGTGTGTGGTCTGCATCTTGACACACTTTTTTATGAACTATTTGTTTTACTTGTTGTTTTTATGCGAGGACAAACATGCCACCGACTTTGCTGAGACTGTGTCCACCGAGAACGTCCAGGGAAGCACCCGCATTCTCTTGACTAGATCCATCCTTAACTGTGCTCACTGAGGCTGGACCATTTGCAATGTGGACGATTCCATCTCCAAGCACTTTGTTCTCCATCACGGGCTCTGAATCTGGAACTGGAACTGGAGAAGATTGACAAACTGCAGCAAAGAGGACGAGGCCAAGGAAAAGCTATAGAAAATTTCAAAGTGTTAAAATTAAAATCTAATTTCATGGAGTTTTCAAAATTCTTAGAGTTTCAAAGACTTTAACTTACGATGCTCAATTGAGAGTTCATGATGAGGAGTGAATGGAGATTTTGTGTCTAGTTTAACGAGAGAAGAAGAGGATTTAGAATTGAGATGAGGATTCAACTGTGACTTTTCCCTCTTCTCCAGTTTCTTTTATACCAAATCTTGAGGTGAAATTTCAGTAGAAGGGAACACGTTGCAATTAAATTGTTACACAACAGGCAAATGAAAACAGACGGCAGACGACACGCAATTTGAGTTTGTTTTGTTTTGATCTGTTTCCCATTTGACAGAGGCAATTAGTTGGTCATTTGAGTTTATGCGTTGTGTATCCATTCCAAATGGGGATTTTGGATAACAAGAATTGTTGTGATGCGACTGCTGACTCTTGGCTCTTGACCGTTATCTGTTATCCAAATCATGCCCCTCATTAACAATGTTGACTTTTCAGCTGTTGTGCTTTTATTTCTTGTACAGCACAAAATGAACTCGTCTGTTTTGTTTTCTCTCATGAAACTCATTAACTGGTGTCGTAATTATGTACATTTCAAAACTGACTGCAAGTTAAATGTACTTTGTTGAATGTCAAGTCATTTTCAGTTTACAAGTATTTAATTCAAATTAATTATCATCGTCACAATCTGTCTACATTCTAAACGCTAAACACTAATTGAATAATCAGTTCAAGTACACGCGGATAACATGTCAGATTTTGGTATAAAAGAAACTGGACAAGTGTGAAAAGTCACAGTTAAATCCTCATCTAGTCTCAGTTCAATTCGATTTTCTTCTTCTCTATTTAAACCAGATTCAAAATCTCCATTAAATCCGTCATCATGAACTCTCAATTGAGCATCGTAAGTTTTCAAGTCAAATAATTTTGAAAATGTTTATACAGCCAAAAAAAAATTAATTTTGAAAATTCCATGAAATTTTGTTCAAATTTTAACATTGTGAAATTTCCTATAGGTTTTCCTAGGACTCATTGTCTTTGCTGCTGTTTGCTCGTCCGCTCCAGCTTCAGAGCCCGTGGTTGAGAACAAAGTTCTTGGAGATGGGATCGTCCACATTGCCAATGGAGGAGACTCTGTGAGCACGGTCCAGGGTGGATCTAGTCTGGAGACTCCAGCTGCCAGCAGTGACTTTATCGGAGGACACTCGCTCCAGAAGAGCGGAGCAACCTTCATTTTGTCATAAAAAATGTACTCCTTTTTTACTCGTGGAATTTGACTTTATTTTTTAGCCTTGTAAAAATTCAATGACAAGAAAATAAATACATTCTTTTCAGTGGTCAAATAATTAGAGAGAAATAAAAAAGAGTGAGAAAGTTTTAAATGTAAAAAGATTTTGTTTAAAGCGATTTATTACACATTTCACACTTTAAATATTCCGAATATTCCGAATTCCGAATGATAGTAAAATTAGTAAAAATGCATTTCATTCACTCCGTCAAAATTCAAAATGTGTAGTCAAATGTCAAATGTCAAATGTTGTTTTTCATTTCCATGGTAATAAAAAGTGTTTAAAATTAAGCGAGGATGAATTCTCTGTTGGCTCCCATGATGACGGAGTGTTGTCCGAGTGTTGCGATGGATCCGGACGCCCCTTGTGACAGAGAGACTTCAGGAACTGTGTCCAGACTATTCACGCCATTTTGCATGTGGACGAAACCTGGTTTGAGCTCTTGAACGACGGAGCCGTCCTCTCCAGTCTGAGTTGACGGAGCTTTCGCTGGAGCTGCTGTGCACATTGAAGCACAAACAACCAACCCGATGAAAACCTGTAGAAAATCACAAAAATTCAATAATTTATCATTAAAACCTCGTCTCTTTGTCTTTAAAATTTTAATAATTTTACAATTTACAAACTTACAATGATCAATTTGGAGTTCATGGTTGACTGATTCTTGGATCTGGCAAATAAAGAGAGTGAAAATTTGTAGCTGGTGGAGAGAAGAACTTGTTGCTTGCTTGACTTGACGTTTCACTCGTTTCCTTTGGCTTTTATACCTGAAGTTTGCTTTTGTTTTGACCGTGTTGTGTTGTGTTATGTTGTGTAGAAGGTAGATTGCAGATGAATATTGAGTAGTGAATGGTGAATGGTAATTAAGTTTAATGGGCAGTTAAAAATAATCAGTGGGAAAAGACAGAAGAATGAGGAGAGGCGTCACATGGTAATTTATGTAGCCAGTTTACGTGGCATTCCTTTGTATGTTGTATATTGCCCACTTCCGGATTTATCTAGAATCTGCAATCTATGAAACAAGAAATATGAAATGTGACGCCGCTTTGAATCCAAGTCAAAACAGGCTGTAATCAATATCAATAATCAGGAAAAGCCGTCGAGTTGTGGATTGTGGATGCACAACAATAACAAAAACAGACGCAATCAGACGAGAGTATGAGCTGCGGAATAATAGTGATGGTCATTTAGCATTTAGTGCCACATTACATTAGTCGTATCTGTGCAGTGTTTAGTTTTTACTACTTTGGAAGGATTGGATCGCTAATGACTAATGACGCCGACACTCAAACTGAAACTGGCACTGGCTGTAGCATCCAGATTTGAGACTGGAGACGGGAGATACGAGTGTAATTATAGAAGATGAGTCGGGAAATACCGTTATGAACAAGGATAATCAGGAATCAAGAGAACAAAAATAAAACCAGTCTCCACTACCTTTCAGCTTCCAACTCACAGAGCACAAGTCACTTTGTCCTTGTCTCATTTTCATTTCCTTCTGAATTCAGAGGCCAGTAATAATAACTCGGACCAATCCAATTTTTACCTCTCGCTACTTTGTGGACTTTGACTTGACATGTATCAAAATGAAAGTGCAGGAACAAGTTGTAGGCCAGAGTGAAACGATCTCATGCAGTTGAGGATTCAGGATGGAGTGAGCTACTATTAAAATGTACCGAGTTTATTATTTATTATTTATGCATTGCTTGTTTAGGTCAATTCGCCCTTGGGATAAATGTATAACATATTCCATATCCATATTCCATATTGCCCTTTGCACTTATAATTATCAAATTTCAAGGTGAGTCGATTCACTCACTGCGATGCAAAAAAGTTGGAAACTGGGACAAAAAATATGTAGTTTTAGCCCAAGTTCCAAAAATATCTATCATCCCTGTCGCTATCTCTCCTCACTTTTCACTCTTCACTCTTGATTCCTGACTCGCGATATGTACATGAATAAAAAAGATGAGGCTTTGATCTTTTATCTATGAAATGATAAATGATGAATCATGATGGAAATTTCTAGAAGCGTTCAGAATCCACAATTTTTGAGTCTCCGTTCACATCACTACACATTACAGTTACATTTGATTAGTTCTCTAGGCTCTCCTCGTTCCACTCAACCATCTACTATTTACTATTTACGCTTGTCCTTATTATCCTACTATAAATTGTGAGCTGGTTTCCTCTTCAAGTTTGTGGGAATTTTAGGAAATATAAAATACAAAATATAATATATTTTTTGTAATGACTGACCCACAAAGTGTGTGTTTGCGTGGTGTAGACAAGTTTTGGAGAAGGTAAAATAGGAATTTTTTTTTCGAGGATGAAAATATAGTGTATATTGACCATTGACAAATTCTTACTAAAAATACTTGAACATGGACATGGAATATTCGAATTGGCTATTTTTGGTTTGTCAAACAGTCCTAGTGAAACGGTTACGATGGCTTCCATCGGCTGTGGACCTGGAACTGACATGATCGGCATCCTTCACTACTCTATGGAAAATTTTAGTGATCCGGAAAAGAGACCAAAGTTGATGTTCTATCTGTACGACTCGGTTCCTTCATGGAAAAAGGTGATTCGGCACTTTGTTCATGTTATCCGCACCCCGGAACCGGAACCGGAAGCAGTAGAACTTACAGATGATTCGTCATGGACTACGATTCCAGTACCAGAATTTCAGTGCCATTTCCAGCCGTGGGATTTTACCAGGGATCCAAAGGATTTCAAGGGAGTCCACAATTTTGAATCCGTGGATCTTTTTATATTTTCTATGGTATTCTCAGACATTTTTCGCCCAGGTGTAGAGGTTCAACAGGTTGAAAATGTTAAAAAGAATTTGGAAACAATGTGCAATAGTGCTAAAATTGGGAGTTCCTTCCTCTTCATGGATTTTGACACTAAAGAGATTCCGTATTTTCCCCTTGAGTCATTTCTTCAAGGGACGGCATTGGCTGGAAAGAACTTTGACCACATATGTCGGCCGTGTCCATATAAACTTGACTCTGATGAACAAAAAATGGACTTGGGGGATTTATTTGTCAAATGCATGGCCGAAACTTGGAAGGAATATTTTGAATGTTAATTTTTACAGGAAAGAACGACAAACTGCATGAAAATTAAACAGGACAATTTTGTCCCACACTGTATTTGGTTACTAGATTAACATTTATCAAATGAATAAACAATGTAAAATTAAATTGATAACTGGATGAAAACGGGGAAAGAAATTCTGTTACTATTTCCCATAGCATTTATATTACACTGTGCATTAAATCTCATTTTAGACTGTTGACTGTAGTTTTGTTGTGTGTGTGTGTTAATTTTTATGTTTGTGTTGTGATGCATTTGCAATGTGGATTTTTATATGCATATCCTTTGCACATTGTACATGTTAACATTATACAAACGTTTTATAGGGGAATAGCTGAGCACTCGAGAATACGCATTCATCGTTCGTCCTTCAGCATTGAGAATTGAGAATTGAGCATCCCTCGCACATGCATGTACTCTGCGTCCCACATTCTACTTTTTACATAATCCACACTACAAAGCACGTCTTGACGAGTTCATTACTAACACACTGAAATACACAGCACATGCTTTAGAGATTTACTCCCAACGCTTTGGTAGACGATAGACAGAGACAGTCAACTACAGTATAATATGCAGGAACATTTTGCACTACCCCACGATGCACTTTCAAGGCGAATGAGGGATATAGGTGTAGGCTATATACCTCATATCTATATCATATGACGATTTTGTACTTTTACACTTTTCGCAAATTTTCCTGCACTGTATTATTATTACACTGTAGTCAGTCCTGCTGCACACAGCACATTGTAAATATTGTAGACAAGCCCAGCTAATCGCACTTCCATTTATTCGTCTTTTATTCGTCTTTTATTCCTCTTTTTTACAGAAACCATTGGGCATTTTAAAAGGTTGTGTATACAGACGCAGCGAATTTTTATTTGCACTCCTCTTTTGTACTTAAATAATTTAGACCAGTGAACACGTACAAATTTTACAACAATTATTGAGATAAATTAAAAACTGCACGTACGACAGATTCAATTTTGTGTCATAGTGTTTTCCTGCCTGTTTATTTACTTTCCATCATGTGGGACGGACAAAGTTGTTTTACGTGGTGTAAAAGAGTTTTAGAGCAGGTAATGTGATAAAATTGAAGCTGTACATTTAAACCTTTACGTTTCGTCCCTCGGGGAAATGAAAGAGAACCCAAATCAAATTTAAAGTCCAATGTCCAAAATCCAAACTATGAAAAATAATTTAACCGCCAAATACTTTATTTTTATTTTCAACCTTCCTCCACACATGTGCACCGTACACCATACACCAGTATCCATTTTCAAGGAGGGAAATGGACGCACGTCGAAAGGAGATCCAAGAGGGATTTTTTGGAAGAGAGAAAGTCAACTACGAATCCGACCTCACACACTGCGCCTACATCAAATCCGACGTCACATTCCACGCCTGTGCTATTTCTGCTTTTATAAGACGTAATCCAGAGCTCCGGTGTCTTTTTCTTTTTGGGGACGAGGATGAATATGGTTTTCCACTGTTGGGTCGAAGGGACACGGTGAGCATAGCTTCCGTCGGCTGTGGACCCGGAACTGACATGATTGGTGTTCTTCGATATCTTTTTGAAAATCCGAATATGAATCCGAATTTTAATGATCCGGAAAAGAGGCCAAACTTGAAGTTTTACCTCTTTGACTCAACTTGCTCGTGGACAAAGGCCATTGAGCGCTTTTCTCTCGTCATCCGACGACGAGTGAAATCAAAATATGATCATGTTGACGGCTTCCCGCACACACCACCACTCGAATTTCAATACTGTTTTCAACCATGGGATTTGACCAGGGATCCAAGTGAGTTCCACGGAGTTCGTAATTTTGAATCCGTGGGTCTGTTTATATTTTCTATGGTCTTTTCGGGCATTTTACGCACAGCCACAACAAGCAATGAGTTTGAAACTGTTACAAGGAATTTACAAATCATGTGCGATGAAGCCAAAGCTGGGAGTTTGTTCCTCTTCATGGATCTTCAAACTGGCGGAATTGGACAATTTCAACTGGACTCCTTTCTCAGAAAGACAGCGTTGGCTGGAAAAAATTTTCAGTGTCTTTTTAGTAATCTGTGGACTTATCAACTTGACCCGCGAGAAGACAAGCGGGATTTAGGGAATTATTTTTCGGACGGCGCTGATGGGTGGTCGCCCAAACTTAGCATGACTTTTAATGTTAATTTGTACAGGAAAAAACAACAACAATTAGCATAAAGTTTTACAATTCTTTGTCATTGTATTTTTATTTTTTAGATTGACATTTTTCAAATGAATAAAAATGTAAAATTAAATTGATATCTGCGTGTGGGCATGGTCAAAGAAGTTCTTTTAATATTTCCTATAACATTTTGAACACACTGTGCATTATAATCTCACTTTTGACTGTTGACTAAAGTTTTTGCTGTGGTTTGGGTGTGTATTTATGTTCATGTCTTGTGATGCGTTTTGTTGCGTATTTTATATGCGTATTTACAGTACATATTAAAATAATACACACATTTTAAAGGGGAATAGACAAATACACAACACAGACTCGAGAATCGACATTCAGATGAAACTGGTTTGACTTGGGGGTTTTAACATGTGGCTTCATCCTTGAGCATTGAACATTGAGCCTCCCTCGCTCATACATTCACTCCACGTTCTACTTTTTACATAATACACACTACAAACTACTCCGTTATGATTTCATTACAAGCATACTCAAATACAAAGTACATGAACATGAATGGATTTATTCACAAGACGTTTTTTAGACCATTGTGGATGGACAGAGATAATCATGCAAAAAATCCTTCTCCTTTTCATTCAAACGTGTCAGTATGGTAAATACACGCTCCTGCTGTACACTGCACATTATAAATTGTAAATACTGTAGACAAGTCTTTGCATTCCTCTTTTATTCGTCTTTTTTACAAAAGTAATTGAAGCTTTTAAATCCTGTCAACTGTGAGCCCGTGGAATTTTACAATAATTATCTAAAGAAATAAATAAATCTACTTTGCATATAAATTCAATTACAATTCATAGTTTTTTGTGCCTATTTATTTATTTTTCATCATGGGAGACCGTCAAAATTGTTTTAAGTGGTGTAAAAGAGTTTTAGAACAGGTAAATAATTCTGATTTTCCACATGTTTCTAAAATTAGTTGTGTCAAGGGAGGATTTTTCATTGTGTTTATTTATTTTCCCCGTGTTTCTCCGTTCAAAAGTATTTGGTCAGTGTGGAGGAAATGGACAAGCGCCGCCAGGAAATGTCCGAAGCTTACTCCAAAGGAGCAAAGGTTGACTACAGTTCAGAAGTCACGCATTGTGCCTACATCAGATCCGATTTGACTCTCCACGCCTTTGCGGTTTCATCCATTCTCAAAAACTGCCTATCACTTTCCGCCCTTTTTGAATCAGAGGATTTGACGGTTGCTTCCATCGGATGTGGACCCGGAAGTGACATGATTGGTGTTCTTATTTATGTTACAAATTATTTAGACCATCGTCCGATCCTTCGCTTCGCTCTTTATGACTCAGTTCCGGAGTGGCAAAAGGCGATAAATTGTTTTGAGAATATTATTCGTCGGCCACAAATTGAGCCTTGTTTTGAAAAAACATTTTACACCTGGAATTTGACGTCCAATCCAGACGAGTTCGTCGACTACCCCAGTTTTAAAAGCGCGGATTTATTCATCTTCTCCATGATCTTTTCAGACATTTGTAGACAAGCCACTGTCGAGGAAAAGGAAAATATGAAGAGGAATTTGGAGAAGCTGTGTACATGTGCCAAAATAAATAGTCTGTTCCTCATCATTGATGTCACACAAAGTTCAAATTCTACTTCAAATCCCAGTTTCAACTTCAGTCCCAGTAAAATGAGGGACCTTCAAGGATTTCCTCTGGATGAATTTCTAAAAGACACCGTTTTTCATGGGCCAAATCCGGATCCAAATTTAAACTTTAAAGAGGAAAAGATTCAAAACATTTGTCAATATCAACTTCCCCCATCCGAGGAAAAAATGGACTTGGGTCTGTATTATTCAGATGAGGGCAGAATAAAACTTGGCGCTCGCTTACACACCATATTGTATAGAAAAATTGAGCCGCAAGTTCAAGTTTCCGAGGAAAATCCGAAGGAAAATTCTAATGAAAATTCTAATGAAAATCCCAATGAAAATTCTATTAAAAATCCCACAGAAAATTCCAATGCAAATCCTAATGAAAATTCTATTAAAAATCCCACAGAAAATTCCAATGCAAATCCTAATGAAAATTCTAATAAAAATCCCACAGAAAATCCCGCAGAAAATCCCGATGAAAATCCCGATGAAAATCCCGATGAAAATCCCGATGAAAACCCCACTGTTAAAAGGCTGAAATTTTACTGAATATGAATAAATTCTTGTTTTACAAAGAACAAATAATCAGATTCACATCTCTCGTTTTTCTCTTTTTCATGTGCCTTTGAAAAGGCCAGACTGCATATAAAGCATAAACATAATAAAAGCACCGCAAACAGATTATATTTTATTTCACACGATTCTCTTTCAAATCATAAGTGGCGGAAACTGGCGACCGGAATTGTCGTTCTTGTCCAAAACTCAAAGTACATCAGAGACAGCAGCATTTCACAATGTTTTCAAGTGCCCTTCCTAAAAACCATGGTAACAAATAAATTCGCCCTCGCGCTCTCATTTTCCCTGCGACACTCGAACACGCACAGGATACAAAATGAGTACACACGCAACTTCCCCTCCTGTTCAACTTCCGAATTTCCAATTCCCAATTCACACCCGCTTGAATTTAATTGTCTATCGCGTCCCCGCTTTTAGAAGGCTCAAAATTCAAAATTGAAGGCTTCAGGGAAAAAAGGAAGCGGAAATTTGGCTCAGTCTCCTTTGCATTCCATTCTCAATTCTCAGTGTTGAAACATTTGACATTTGAATTGATTCATTTCTCTGGTTTGATTGTGAAATTTTGGATTGTGTATTTAATTCAACCTCAAGTGAAAAATGGAGAATAATCCAAAAATACCAAAAATTGAAGACAATGACGGACTCTCAAATCCTGAAACTGAGGTAAATTTTTATTCACTTGGGAAAACAGTGTTTATTTTCCACCATCTTCTTTTATTTGCAAACCAAAGGAATAATTTGAAATTTGAAATGGTATTTTTACATTTTTTTTTGGTTTTAGACTGAGCTTGAAAATGAAAAGGAAAAGAAAAAGGAAAAGGAGGAGATGGGAAAAGTTATGGATTTAATTAAAACTCAACTCGCAGCCTGTCCAAATGAACAACTCGCTGCACAACTCGCTGGACAAGTGAGAAATTATCTTTCATTTCCACTCTTTTGACGTGTATAAAAAATAAAAAATGGTCATATTTTTTGTTGTTTCCTTTGAAAATTGTGGATTTTGAAAAAATGGATTAAAATTGAACTAAAAATCCCGGTTCTAAATTCTGAATTCTCTAAAAATAGATTCGTCAAAAGTTGAAGGACTTGTGCAATCAAATTGAGAGTCAAGATGAAATTAACAAAGAAATTCTCCAAGTATTGGTTCAGCCGAGTCCAGCTCCAGCAGTTCAAACGGCTCTTCAAAATGATGTCGTACGTTTTTGACTTTATTTTTTGATTTTATTTTTATTTTTTGGCTGCTTTATTAAAGTTTAAAGTCAAAGGTCAAAGGTTAAATTGAATTCTAAATTGTTTGTACTTTGTCCTTTGTACTTTACACTTTTAATAAAAATTATTTTTTTCAGATAATTCGCCTGGTGTTCACTCATTTGGACTCGGCGTCACTTTTGTCCAACCGGCTCGTTTGTAAACTTTGGGAGGACGCCTCCACGGGCCAACTCCTGACCCGTCGTCATGAGAACAAGTTCAAAATCCGGTTCGAGTGGTGTGAAGAGACACAAAAGTATGAGCACAGAAATTGGAAAAGCCTTCAGGATTTCCATGATACTTGTGATCAAAATAATTCCAGAGCCAGAGTCAGCGAAAAAGCCCGCCAGTTTTTGTGCAGTCAAACCAAACTGGTATTCAAAGGCGGAGATTTGAAGACCACTTTGGACTACTTTTTTCACGACCTGGGAGTTTTTGTGAGATTCCTCAGTTTGAAACCGAGAGGGAGCCACACGGAAGAGTTCAAATCCACTCTTCAATCCATTTTGATGGACTCCACTCCAAATCTCGAGACTCTCACTTTCAAAAGTCCGGGAGTTTGCACAACAAACCTCTTGGAAAAACCGCAAGACAAAAACGGACTTGAAAAATTGCGAGTGCTCAAACTGACTCATTTTGAAAAGGAGTCTGACCAACTCATGCAACAACTTTTTGTTGCAACCATTGGTAAATATTTTTAATGCTAAAAACCAAAAAAAAAACCAAAAAAGATTTTTTAGAAATTTTTTAAGCAATTTTTTCTGAAATGTTTTAGGCTAGTTTTTAAAAACTCTTGAAAATTTTCCAATTTATCCTTGTGTAGTCAGAATTCACGGGCTGAGAGGACTTTTGGAGCGTCGCGGCCTCGTTCCGGATGACAGTACAAATCCTCTACTTTCACACCAACGGAAAATCATGGAATTTGCTCCAAATCTCCAGTCCATTCAAGATCCGGAATTAATTCACACTTTGCAAATTGTGGCCGCTGGGAAATTCCATTTGGTCAAATCCCTGGATCTAAAATTCCCGCCGGATCATTCAAATTTCCTTGTAGCATTTGCCAAATTTGGACCAAAACTGACAAGACTGAATCTCATAAAAAAGCGGGAGGATCGGAGGACTCCAAAATTAGGGGACGTTGCAGCTCTCATTTTAATTCTCCAGACGAGTCAGTCCACTCTGGAGGAATTTGAGGGTGTTGAAAATCTCAGGAGCATCTTTCCAATTCAGTTTCCGGTCCCGATTTTAACTCCAGTTTTCCCTCTGGTCAAAAAACTGCGTTTGGCGTCTCCTCCTTTTTGCAGCTCAGAAGGGCGAATTTTGCCCATGGGATTGGATTTCGCCGTTCTGTTTCCAAATCTAGCGTCTCTCCAGTTTGACCAATTGTTCGAGGACGCACTACATTTTGAAACTGAAGCTGGAAATGGTTCGGACAGTCTCCAGCACCTCCAGTTTGAGGTCAAGGGGGATTTTAATCCGTCGTGGCTGGACAAAATCTCGAGACTTTACCCCAATTTGAACAGTCTTCATGTCAAGATAAAGATTTCAAATCCATTTTCTCTTTCTCTTTTCCCCCTGGTTTGTAAATCCATTTGGACTTCCCTCACTCAACTCACAAGTCTCCATCTCATACTTGAGGCCACAAGGACAAATCCACAAGGAAACGGAACGGAAGTAGAAAAAGAAAATGAAAATAAAGGAAAAAATGATACGGATGAAACGGACTCGGTTTTCACTGGATTTTCCCTCGATTTCTGCAGAAAATTAAAAGGAGAAGATTCTGTAATTACAAGGAGCGATCCCGTTTTATTGGACAAATTGAGGGAATTCCCTTCCATTTTTGATATGAAAAGTACTTATGATTTTATTTGACCCGCACAGTAAAACAATTACAGCTTCTCATATGTTGGCCATTCATTTTTTTATTCATGTTTCATATTTCTGGTTCTTGAATTATGAGTTTAATTCCTTGTTTTTTTTTTGCAGAACTGACTGAATTGAAAATATCCTGTATAAAAATTCATCCTGGAAAATTGTGGAGTCGTGTGACGGAAATTCATGGATTTGAAAAGATGAAGCAACAACAAAACTTGAGGATTGAAATAACTCAAAGAATTTAAAACAAAATTAAAATCAAGACAGAAAATTAAAAAAATTCAAAATTCAAAAGCTTGTCAATTGTAAATTGTTATAACAAGAAAAGTTATTTCAAATTCACCTACAAAAATTATTAAAACATGTAAAAAAAAATGAGCTTGTCTCAAAAGTTTAAACCGAGAAAAATTAAAAACCCTTCATGATTTTCCTTTTTGAACCAAGGTGACAGGGAGAAAACCCTTTGGCTCTCTTTGGCTTTTGACTTGATGTCAGTAAAGTTATACCTAAATACCTAATTCCATCGCATTTTTCTTGAAATCAACCTAACACTTTTTTGGTACGTCCCATGGACCTAAATCTCAACAGTGCCAAAGATTAAATTGGATATGCCTACACACAATAATCTTTCCTGGAACCACTAAACTTTTTGAATGTCTTTTTTATTTCATATAAATCATATTGGGCTTTTCGCAGGATTTTTATAGATTAATGAATGATCAAAACTTGTATGTATAATATAATATATAATGTATTCAGTATTCAATATAACATGAAACTTCATATGAAGTGATTCAAAATTCAAATATGAATTTGCCTGATTGATGACTTTGGATGTGAGTGTCCATTGTCCATCTTACTAAAACATTCGTCGTATCAAGTTGATTGCAGACGTTACCGGTTTTGCCGCTTCTTCTAGGACTCTTGAAGGATTTTCCACTGTGGTGGTCCGATAGGGTCCCAAGCCGATTGTGGAAGTTGTAGATCTTAATCGTTCTTCTAGGGATCTTAAAGGATTTTCCATTCTGGTGCAGGTCAAATAGGGTCTAAATTCGATTGGGGAAGTTGTAGGTTTTGTTGCTTCTTCTATGGCTCTTGAAGAATTTTCGCTGTTGTTCAAATGGCTTTTGAAACTGAAAAGATATTTCACCCAGTCTGAATTATTTAGAGTACTTTAACAATTGTAATATAAGAAATAAGAACCACATGACGCAAAATTAAAATGTTGAAATTTAAAAAAGGGCTTGAATTTTTTTTAAGCGTTTGGAGTTTTGTCTTACTAGAAAGGTCTTTTTTCCAACAGGAATTTTCGACCCGCCCACGTAAACACAGCTCCCGGAGTTAGTGGTTTTGTGTTTAGCCTGGGATCTAACGTGATGCTCTCCCACAACTGGGGATCCTTTAATCCTTTTTGAAGAGCCTTGCGCACGACATTAGCACAGTTCCAGGTCAGTAGGTTCCAGGATCTTTTCTCGTTCTTTTTGTACCATTGAACAATTTTAGCTGGGTCAAGAAATCCATAGGAAATACTAAGTTTCTGCGGTTGTCGGTTGTCTTCGGCTTCGATGTCGTCCTCTAAAGATTTTTGACTTTTCTGGCCCTTTTTCAAAGAATTTGTGGTTTCCGGCCAGTGACTGATGTAAGTGAAAGCTTTTTTTTCTGCCTGCCACACATTCATCGAAATGTGCCCAACTGACCCTTCATTCACGGACACGGGCCAGTAATACATAAAATGAAAAGGCCCCGCGAATTTATCCTAGTAATATTCAGAAAATTTACCACATTTTATTCCGTCTGCAAAATTAAACAGAGCTGATTGATTTGCAATATAATTTTTTTAATTTAAAAGATAATTGGCATATGATTCTGACTTTGATTGAGCTTACATCAACAATTTGATTTTTCCTCGAGACGAAAGTACTACTCATTTTTTCAATGTAGTCCGATTTAACTTGCTAAAGTTTTAAAGTTTTCTCCTTCTTTCACTTTTAAGCCAGAGGTAAAAATACACAATGTTTGTCGCTCCCAGGGATTTTTTCGTTGACTAATAATGCTCAAAATTCAACTTAATTCACTTGTATTCAAAATAATATTCTTTTACGTGTACAATGAAAAGTTCTTTTTTCAATAAATACTAAGCAGATTCAAAATTGTCCACTCTGGTCTCTGTTCGTAAGAAACTGTAATATTAAAACCAAGTCACAAAAACAAGTTTGAGAGTAGTGGACAAGGTAAAAAACCACAATATATTGATGTGTTTTTTTACACATAAAGTTAATCAAAACTCGATATGGGGAGGATGGGAAATATCCACACTAAACACGATACATGAAGCAGAACTGGTCGCAAATCAGACACAAGAGCGCAGCATCTGGAAACTGAAGGACGAAACACAAAGAGGATTTAAAACTTTTTCCTTGTTATCTGTACGTTTTTCCCTCGTTTGAATGTGCAGAGAGAGAGAGAGAGAATAAAATTCAGCGTCCAAGACGTATGAATTATAAATAGAAATAACATGTGATGCAATAGAAAATTAGGAATGCAGAATGCACACTTTAAGCGTCAACTTTTTCCTCTCTTTCCTTGTTTGTTCAGAGTCAGCTTATCTTTCAACTCTCAAGTTTGTCATCATTTTATCGAGTTATATAAATAACGTAGAAATATTGAATACTTTTGATATGTACCGGGCACGTTGTAGATACACCATTACACTATGAATAACCTGCTTCTTACGCTCGTCCACTTGTTGCTAGCTCTGGGATTCTGAATGATTGAATGAATCATCGTACAGAATAAGAAGAGATAAATAACAGAGTTTAGGAAAGCGACTTTTATTTTCCTGTAAATGTACAAAATACAAAACGTCAGCATCAATTATTTTTTCATATGTATTCAAGTCTCAAGTCACGTTCAAAGACTTCTACAGAGTGTTAACATATAAACAGAGTGTTAAAAGCATAAATCATTGAATGGACAAAATAACGAACCTAGTCTGAATATGCTCCCAAAACCTTTCTGTGTTATGAGTTGATAAGAATCATGTAAAATGCGGAACTTTTGGCAGTGAATCAAACAAATGTGCAAATTGTGAATGATGCTGTTTATTTTCAATGTGCTCTGTCTTGTGTTGTTGATGTGTTGAATGTGAGGTGGAATAAAGATGGATGGATTGAATGAAGGAATTTATGTACAATTTGCAATTTCGAGGAAAGCCTATTCAAAAGACAAGCTCTGTTTTCTGTTTACATTTCATTCTGCTCTTTGTTTGTCCACAGGTTTTTTGACACGCTTCTTCAGCTTGTTTTTGATTCGCACAGTCACATAAAAATATTAGGCTGCAAACTGGAAACAACAATCCAGATTTCAAATTCCATCCTAAACCTAAATTCTAAATCCCCCTTAAAAAATCGAGTGTCCAGAGCTTTTAAAACTAAAAAGAGTTGCCATGGAAATACAAATAAAAAGTGCGAGATCAGTTGAACTCATTTTAGTCTCAACTTTTTTTCAGTTATTCTTTTTATTCTAAATGAAACCCACGGGAACTGGAACAAAAAAAAACATGGAAAAAGTCTCATTTTTTATGGCAAACTGAGCCCACCCTTATAAAAGTTTCTTGGTAACTGTTCTGGTTAGAATTTAGCGAGAGAAAGCGTCGAAAATCTTGTTGATTTTTGCTATAATCACGTTAGAAACTAACCAGATCCAGTTAGTTTCTAGTTAACTTGTAGCAGGATGTTGCCAAGATTTTAGCAAGA
>JAQGBI010000196.1:0-23205 GCA_034698325.1 Sminthurinus elegans | reverse complement strand
ATACTAGATACGTTGCCATGGTGAGGAAAATGAAGCTTGGACTTTTTACATGTGGACTGTAAAGTGTAGAGGCTTTAGAAATTCCCGAAATGGAGAAAAGGCTACTATGAGATTCGATGAGTAAAATCCTCGAGCAGATGCACTTTCATCATCGCATCTATGGTATATCAGTACATTTTATGTTGAGATAGAAAGTAGAAAGGCAGCTGGCTGGTCCTTTTTTACACTTTTTAGTTTTTCTGATGGATGAGAAAAACCGAACATGATTTGCATGTCAATTCAAAAATCCGATCTGCTTAAGTAGATGTAGAATGTAGAGAGTAGAGACGAGCGAGTACAAGTGAGAAACGTGAATACGGAATATCTACTGAAACCGGGTAAAAAACATCAAAAAGATGAAATTCCTGTCTTTTTTTTACACAACCACGTGTCACGACTGACAAGAATCTAGAAACTAGGATATTTTCTTAATATTCTCATCCTTCAAGTTTCAAGGGTAAGAGTGAAAATGTAAAGTATCCAAGAATTAACATTGAGAATGTTTCATTTCATTTCAGAAAAATGGACTGTTTTTCAAGACTCGTGTAGCTCCTTTACTTTATTTTCAATTTTCAAACCGGGGAAGAAAATTTTGACCTTGTCATTTCTCAGGAGCTCATGACATTGTCAAAAATTGAGGTGATTCTACATAAATTGTAATAAACCCACATTCAAGTTTTCGAGACTGTCTGAATTCTGCCTATAATTTTTGATTAAATCAACCGAGTAGAATAGAATTAGAATTAGAATGAGCGTACAATGTAGATTGTAGATGCTAGATGCTAGAAACATGCAGACCGTGACTATAATAAGTAAACAAATTGTGCCCCTGAACAATTAATTGTGGACGGTTAAATAATATGGACTGTATTTAAATTATTTAAAGTACTACTGGATTTCAGATATTGGATATTCGTATTCGTCATTTTCCATTTCCCATCGGTTCCAGTCCACTGACTCTCATTTCCCCGTTTAAGTCATCACTTGACTGGAGAATGGAAGTGGAGATTCGAGTTTTGAGTTTTGAGTTTGTGTGTATTGCGTCCTGCGTAAATACACTGTCTATTGTGTATATTTGTATTAGTATTTGTGCGCACTATTAACTTGCCATTAGGAATATTGGATGCTGAATGCTGAAAGTTGGAAGTTGGACTGGACACACACAAACAGAAGGACAGAAGAAGAAGAAGTCACAGGAAATATGAATAGCTCATTTGTATCAAATGGATAGTGCGTGTACTAATAGTTCACGAGCATTTCTGTATTCTGTATTTGCAAACACTTTGAAACAGTTTAGCAGTAGGAACAATCGAAATATAAATCCCAAGTTGTCCTCCCAAATTCCAGCTTCCAGGCCCCGGCTGCTTACGTATTTATTTAGTTGTACTCTTGAGAAATTATGAAACTACATGTACATACAGTACGTAGTATGTGTAGAGTATAGAATATACAAGTGTGTAAAGGAAATTAAATGCCTGAAATAAACCCAGTGGGACACCTGAATGAACAGCCAAACAAATTCGTATTCTCAACTCTCAAATTATTATTTCAAACCCTCTGTACTTCGAGTGGATTTTCTACAATAGTTTCAAATCATGAAATGCGCGGACTGTACACTGTACATTGCGTATTTTGATATTTTACATTGGTTGTGGACGCTGGTGCATTCCAGTTAATTTATATAGTAACAAAATACATACGATGATAGTGCAAAGAGATTAGAGGCGAGGGTGAAGTATTACAATAGAATTTGGTATTTGAGAGGCTTGAGGTGTTGAAAGAAGTAGAATGTGCATCTGTAAAGTGTATATTGTGAATTGGCGTATGTAAAAGTGTGTATTGAGCATCGAGAGTCGAGAGACTCTGTTTAATTTACGGTTGACTGAAGCTGAAATAAACGTAAATGCACATGGAGAGTGTCTGCGGTTTCATTGAACGAGTCGTCGAGTCGCTGCTCAATGCTCAAGATTCAAGAGTCAGAATTGTGACTGACTTGACTGTACAAGAATAGAGAAGAAGAGCATTCTGTAAATTCATAGTCATCGTGGATGTCGAGCACATGGCAAAATTTGATCCAGCTTCTCAAGTTACGCAATAAATTAGACAGGAACAGAGACAGAGACAGGAAAGTACAGGAGAACAAAAGGCAAGGAAGCGCGAGAATAGAGAATACACAGTATGTGTAGAGTGTAGAGTATACATTTTGTACATGAGAGATAGAGAGTGACAATGAAAATAAAAAACCCACGCACTCACACACCTCACGCACTTGATTCACTTGCAAATTCATTAGTGTTACATTTATTGTATTTTTAAGTTGCGTCGTGTACACAATACAAATTATAATTGTGATTGTCATCATGTTCTCGGTTCTCACATGTGCACCGTTTTAGTCCATTTTTAGAGCTTTAGCAAACTTCAGAAGGGCAAGGGCAAAAACAAGAAAGAGGATAAATTTAACTAGAGTATTTTTTGCTCTTTGAACTTTGGAATTTGGAATAAAAATTGACTTGTGAGATGAAAAAGAGAAATGAAGAATGATTGAGATTTAACTGGTACACTTTGATATGATTAAATATTTAGTATAAAAGATGGAAATAATGAAAAGGGTGATGAATTATGAATAAATAAAGTTGTTTTAAATTTTTGAAGTGGGATAAAGTTTTTTTTTATAAAAATTAGTTTTATTTAATTTTGAATTTTGATTTAAAATCTTATTTACATGTATATCTCTTGAGAGTCAAGATCTTTAAAGAACTCTTGAGGTTTTGAATTAGGTATCAAATTGTAGTTAGTAAAAGAGTCTTTCAATTTGTACACTAGGAAAAGTCCAGTGCAAAATGAAGGAGACGAATCAAGTAAAAAAAAAGTTGCGTTCAAGTAATATAATACAATATCAAAAGGTAGAATGGGTTGGAAAAGTGACCTCTTGACACTAGAAGTTGACCTTTTGGTCTACTTAACGTCCGTACAATCCGTATCCAAGACCACCACCGAATCCTCCGATTCCGTGTCCGAGTCCGATTCCGTATCCTACGATTGAAAAACAATTAAAGTTAAAAGTTAGATATATTTATAGATATCATTCAAATTTGATTATTTTTATTTAAGGTCCCAAATCTAAAAAGGTCAGATTTTCTTCTTACCGAGACCACCTCCGTAAAGTCCGCCACCGTACAAACCTCCGTATCCTGAAATAAATATGAAATTTATTAGTTTATTGAAAATATTACAAAACAGTAAGATATTTGAATTGACCTCAAAAGGTCAGATCTTCTTACCGAGACCACCTCCATAAAGTCCTCCATATCCGAGTCCTCCGTATCCGAGACCGAAGCTGTTGGCGGTTTGGAGGGTTTCTTCTTTCTTTTCTTCAGCTGGAGCAGCGAAGGCAAGAGCCACACAGGCGAAGAGAGCGATCAAAGCCTGAGAAAAATAAAGAAAACATTTTAAGAAATTATAGTCAAATATTTTTAGCACTTTCAAGCTTCTTCAATTTCTTTGTCACTGAGCTTTCCGAAATTTTGATTTTGAATTTTCAGAAAATGGTTGAATTTGTAAAACTTACAATGATTCTGGCCATTTTGATGAATGGGTTTTGTTGAAGTTTGTTTTGGAGTTGATTGAAGAGATTTTTTGAGTTGTTACTACAAGTGAGCAGGAGGAACTGTGATGATCTCTGGAATGTCTGCAGGCTTTTTATACCAACTTTGAATTCCTTGTTGCTCATATGATAGCGTCTTAACTCCTCTCAACTCCTCTATTCTCCTACAGGATCACATGACAAGTTCAGTTCCATTGTATAATATTTTTATGGTACATGTGTAAACATGTTAAATTTGACACAAGTCACAAGTGAGAACAGTGCCGCGTTTAGCATGTGTTTTTTTTGCCCATTTGTCTTAATAACAGAAATTGTTGTGTGGTGATGATCGTAATGAGTTGGTGGTCAGTTCGTGATTGGTGCACAAGGGCAAACATGAACCCGTGAATGTGTACAAGACGCTACACACACACTACACACATGCTTCCATTTTCATTCACACTCCCATTCTGCTTCTGTCTCAACAACAGCAAAACAGCAACAACAGCATTTTCATACTTGAGTAATTTAATGTTATACAATCCAAAAACTACAAATTATTTACTAAATAGCTAAAGACTAAAGACAAGCCCTGGAGTGTTGACCTAGTGAAAAGAATGGAAATGGAAATGATACAAAGCTATTGTTATATAAGTAGTGTTTACTTTTTCTCTTTCTACAATAAAAACAAAAACAATAATAAAGTCTCTTTGTTTTTTCACTTCATGGAAAAATGTCTTTGCATTAGAATTCCGCGTTTCAACTCGAGACTTGACAAGGATTTGACAGTGATTTCATTCTTAATTGCGCTTTGTGGGAAGAGAACTTCCGTTTATCAACTTGAGACTTTTTTCTTTTGTTTTTATTTCCATTTCATTTCTTGTCATGTGCAATAGAGGAGTAAATACTTTTGTTTTCTGAACCAAAGGACAAAATGTCACAAATGACACAAAAGACAATAAAGTTTATTATTATTATTTTATTGGTATTGATGTGAACGGTGCCGGTGTCAACAAATCCAAAAATCCATGTCAATGTCAATGCTAACCGTAACTTTGGTCTGGCTGATACACTGATATAATAATAAAAATAACAACGATATCTGCAGTTACTAATTATTATTATCTTGTAAAAGATCAACAAAAATTGTACAAGTAAATGTAAATGGTAATGAACATTTGTTATTTGTTGTTATACAATGTATAATAATCCTGGAATCATGTAGAATGTACACTGTACACTGTACAAGTCACTTGCTTTTTTATTACCAGCTCACACACAAGCTATACATAATATAGAGAAAAAACAATCAAAAGTGCTCCTGCTGAGAACCTCTCGATTCTCGATTCTTGATGCATAATGATGATCATGGTGACTTCGGATTTGTGGTATTTCTATGCATGCACCTGTACACTGTACACTAAAATTTAACAATTCTGTTTATTTTTGTGGTTCATTCATTTGAGTTGAAATTGCAGGGTGAGTGCATACTGCATACAAAAATGAGTTGCGTGAGTAACTGCATTATTTCACATGCACAACCGACAGCCGAGTACCAAGCTATTCCACAAATGTACACATGTAATAATACGCAAGATTATATCAATAATATTATACACACACATTCAATGTATGTAAATTAAGATGTATACTGCATACTGTAAATCGTATAGCTCTTTTTGTTTCTTATTAGTTTTTCTACATCAAAATGCCGAGTTTAGTTATGATAACATTTTGATAAGAACTATTCAAAATTCAAAATGTTTCTGTTTCTGTTCGTATTTTGTTCGTGCCTTTGTTCATTAGTCAAAATAGCCAAAAAACAAGAGTATAAGGAACAATTTTTAAGTTTCATGTAATAATATGCTCGAGTATAATTTATTTCTCAACTGTTTCTGAAAAATATTCTAGTCAAAAATTATACACCTTTTTATACTCTGATCCATGATGATCGATATGCATAAAACGTACTCTAGGGTACATAAAAATATACCCTCTCTTTGTTTTTTGTCGTCAAAAGATTGAGATTGTCGCTTGTTTTGTTTTTTTTAATCCGGAGGCTCTTGTTGGTTTGTATTTTGTATGCAACATTCAACGTTTCTAAAAATGAAACGGAATAAGTTGATAATGTCCAAAAATTGAGGAAGTAGCTCCAGCGTGCCTGTAAATTTATACGTAGAAGAATTCAAGAGATGTAAAAATAAAAACACAAAAACACATCAAAATACAAAATACGCAGCACATAACACAAGACATTTTTGGGGAGAAAAACGTGTACAAAAGGTACAAAATGCTCCAAGGTCAAGTCAAATGTAGCTTGGAGCTTAGAGATTGGAGATACACAGATCTGCTTGTACAGCACAAAGACGGAGATAAAGAAATGTGCGTTTTTTGTTCTAATGACTCTGCTTTGTGCCTGTGTGTGTTGTGTATATATATAAAGTGTGGATTCTGTCTTGGATTGAAAGGCAGAAACACAAAGCACAAAAGACAAGAGCGGATGACAAGAAAAAAAGTGTCACAAAAGTGTATATAGCTACAAACTGTAGCAACAGACTTTGAATGTAGCATGTTCATTGCTCACTGTATATAAATATAAACTTTTGATAGGGACGCGTGATTTTTGATTTGCAATTGAAAGCAGATGAAAAAGAGACATGATAGATATGCTAAATAGCACATACAAGTCATACGCTTATACTTTGAATTTAATTTCCCATTTCAATCAACAAGTAAAATCAGAAATAATCAATCATTAATATAATCAATACTCGTTGAATCACAATACATCATATACCTTTTGTTATTATCTCCAAAAAAAGTGTATTTTTTTCTACAACAAGTTTCAAAAAAACAGGCAAAGTCTACATCTTATTTTTATTCACATGATGTTGATAGATGACAAAAGATCAGTGATTGAGACTTGAGGATTGAGGGTATTTTAGTGCTTAAGTCGAAGTTGATGAAAGATCATGGTGATTTTTGTCACCCTTTTGAGATCTCTGGACTCCAGATTCTAGATTTGAAATGGATTTTCTCCTTGACAAAGACTTCGACCACCAAAGTTGAAGAGTGACGAAGAAGTTGTCTGCGGGTGTCCAACGTCCAACTGAAAACTGGACTGAACTACTACTCTTTTCTTCCTAAAAGTTGCAAGTTTCAAGTTGAGACTTGAGATTTGAGGCATCATTACAGTTGATCTGCTCCTTGCTCGTTATTTTTCACAAGTGACAAAGAAGAACGGGGATCAAAAACCATAGTCACAAAAGACATCTTTTATGCTCCTTGTTCTTCACCCCTCGTTTCTTGTTATTATCACCCCATCGACATCATCATCATTATCACAATTGCATATTCGGATCATTTGTCGTTTATTTTTTGAATGAAAATAGAAAATAAAATACAAGAATGAAAAATGCTTTTCTACTGATCTAATATAATGTATGATTCTTCTGCCATGCAATATACAGCTATATGTGAAAAACTGAGAATTTAAATCATAATCATAAGCATTTTATCAAACTGTATTTAATTTCATACATGGGCATTTACAATTTGCAATAGCTTTATTTAAAGGTAGGGGAAGTGCAAAGCGCAAGGTACACATTTAGTGAAAAAATAATGATTGCCTATTTCAAGATGTACGGTGTACTTCGATAAGGTTCGGTTGCACAGGTATAGTTATAAAATGTAATGTAGAATGTATGGTAGAGTGTAATGGAGCGTTGCGTGGAAACTGGAAACCAATAATAATTCAAAATTCATTCAACGTTAACCATGAAACTGGAGCTGGAATGTTTATACGAGATGATGCAATAAACAAATACATAACTTGCAGTTCCCTCTCCACAATTTCTTGAACGTTCCGCTCAGCATCGATCTGATATCTGATCTGATCTCATGTATAGCACGATCATTCTGGTATCTTTTCGAGTCTAGCCTAAAGTCTAATGTGATCTCCCGTTGAGCGGAAATAGGAAATATCGGGCAGAATAATATTGGATGTGGACCACTGACTGTAAATGTGCATCATATTCATCTCTCTTATCTCTTATCATTTATATTTATGAACCCATAACCTTCAACTACTCTGGATTCTCGACTTTCGATTCCAGGGTCCAGACTTCATTGCTACCACTGTATTTCCTGCCAATACCACACACAGCTACACAAATAAAGAAGATGGATAAATGCTACTGAAATGAAATGGAAATGACATGAAAATTTGTAAAGTACAGATACAGATATTCGATGCATTTTAACTTAAAGTAAAAAGATGAACCATGAATCATTTGAACATTTCAAGATGTACGCAAAAATAAAATAAAATACAAAATTCAAGAATTTTTCTCCAACCCTTCTTTTTTGTATCAAAAATAAACAGGTAAAAAAGATATCCAATGGATTCATGATTCGCAAATCAATACAAAAAAATGCATCATTGTTTTTAATGGATGATGAATGATGAAGAGAGAAAAATAAGGAGCTTAATGTTTCTCATGGAAAGTGAAAAGCCAAAATAAGAATGTGAAAATGCAGTATGCAAAGCTTCAACTCAATACTAGAAAATTTATGTATTCTGTGTTCGTTATTCTTGACTCCATTAGAAATTGTACAAAGACTAAAGATCCTGTGAGAACGAGAAGAGAGAAAGTCAGAGTCGGATTAAATTAATACTAAGAAAACAGATTGAATCGGAAGGAGCTGGAGAAATTGGAGTGGGAAAAGAAGAGCAAAAGGCAAAAGGGATTTTGTAAGAATATCTACTTCCAACTTCCGACTTTGGACTTGTATCTACTTAAAACTCAAATACAGCTTAAAGTCGGAGCCTTTTAATTGTGCATTCATTCAGCTGAATTCAGCCGAATAATGCTGAGGCTTTTTGGCCTTTTACTTCTACTTTTGTAGAGATTATAAGTTGACTTGACTTTTGCCACTGATTCAACCCGGAAGATTTCTTGTACCTTATTACTTGTGCATCTTTATCTTATACTAGCCTTTTTCATCAGTGAATTGACGTGGGAATAAAAGCTGTTGCGCTTCCTTTTCTTTTTTACCGTAATTTTCGCCGACTCTTCTTCTTTCTATGTTTTCTCTTTTCCTTGTTGCAGTTGCTGCTGTTGTTGAGTAGGAGACGATTAATATTTCCTTGGAATGAGTTTAATATTTACAGGCTGTTGAGTGTTGAATTTTGAGTTTTGAGTGTCGAGAGTTGAGAGTGTTCTTTTGAATTCATGTTAGGTGTTAGGAGTCCGGATTTCACTGTACTCCTACTGCGAGTGGTAACGGGTAAACACGTGCTAAAACGCTCTATCTGTTTGTTTAAGATTTAAGATGAGTTGATTCATTCTTCGCTCCATCTGCTTCAAAAAACCCCTGTTTATGCAACTGGAGCTTCTCTCACCACTCAAACTTGAGTACTCAACTTTTCGCACCCAATTCAACACATTCAAAATTCAAATATATACAATGTACATTGTACAATTCTCTCCAAATTCATTCATATGTTCCATGCTACTTTGATGATGCGATGAGCAATGAGATTTGAACCATGAAAAAATCAATGGAATTTGGAATTGAGGCAAAAAATAAAGAAAATTTCAAGTTTATTCAAGGTTGATATAGATTTCCATGTTGGTGTTAGTGTCGATGTCAATGGTTGATGGTTGATGAGGCCTGGGAATTTTATTTAAATAGAAGCCTTCCGGGCTATCCTGTTATTTTTCTGCCTCTGTCTCTTTATTTGTATCTGCATCTATTATTTGTGCATTCCCCATTGACACTGACATTGGAAAAAATACAAGGGAAGATTCAGTCTCGTCCGTCTCCATCGGCATTGGCAGTGGCATTGAAATGTACATGAAAATGAGATGGAAAGAGTGAAAACATGTACAAAATACTATTTGTAGTATGTGCAATGCATGATAAGATGCAGATCTTTGATAGGAGCTTCCTTTTTTCAACCTGAAGACTGAAAAGATGTTGAAACAGGAACTAGAACCGTGGCTGAGCTGGAGCTGGAGATGGTACTCAACCCCAGGAAAGGAAAGGAGAGGAATGAGAGTAGAATTTGGTGTTGGTGTTGGAGCCCCCTTCAGCTTCCTTATTTATGTGCATAATAAATGAGTGCATTTTATTCTGGATTCTGGATCCTGGATCCTGGTGCCAGGAGGGAAAAAGAGGAAGAGAAAGCAACTTTGAACAAGCTCCCCTTGCATTTTGCCTCGTTTCAACGTATGATGTTGAATGTTGGATGTTGGATTCGGGATTGGATCGGTGGTGCGTGTTTATTTACCAAAACAAGACAGAGACAAAGTAAGGTGTGTCTTGTGTCTTGTGTATCGTGTAATGGGCTCTAATACGATATTCTCTCTATCTACTCGGTTTTCTCCATGTACATCTCCGCAGTCTACACTCTACAATCTACAATGTACAACCTACAATCTTCAATCTAAAGCCTAAACACATGACAAGTACAACTTATGACTACTCATATGAAACGAGCCAATAACTAAAGAAAGAAAGAAAGGGAAAAGCAAAGGGAAGGAGAGAAAAAAATAGAGGAAGGAGAGGTAATACTGTCCAAATTCCAAATGGTAAATAGGAAATGAAGGCCGCTTAATCCCAAATGTCTTCCTCTGTCAAGTCTACTTTCACTTTTACTTCCTCCTCCACTCATGTACAATGTACATTCATGTATGTACTGATATTTATTTTTATTCCCACTTCCCCTCATTCTTCTTTTGTTTCTCTGTACACTATACACTATATAAAATATATTATGTACATCAAGAATCTACGTGTGGAATATCTTTTGTCTCTGTTGGACTTTATCCAATTTTTGCCTGCTTACGACTTGTGATACTATGCATAATTCATAATTTATAATAATCACGGGATAATATTACATGACATTTTGGCATTTTTTCTACTTTCTACTTTTCTATCTTTTCATATGGAAAAAAATAAAGAAAATCTCCATCATCTTTTTATCATAATATTTGCAGCTTTTATCCAGTTTTATTCAGTATATTATGATGATCATTTCAGGCACTAAAAGTATCTACGATATTTTGTACATACGAAAAATGACACATTCTTTGTCAAAAAAAAAACATGGACTTGATATTTAAAAATGACTGACAATTGAAAATAAAAAATCCTAGTCAGAAAAGTCTGAAATAATAGACAATGAGATTTGTAATTAGTGAAAAATGCTGGTTGTGCGAAAAACCGAAAGAACGACAGAAAGAAAGAAAGGAAGAGAGAAGGAACGCATGAGGAAAGTGGGGAGAAATAATCAGACATCAGACAAAAGAAGTAGTGGGAAATGTCAAATCCTCCCCTCTCCAACGATAAGGAAGAGAAAAAGATTCAGGTTGGTTGGTTTTTCACTTTTACTCCCGTACTCATGATGGAGAAGGAAATATTGTAGAGAATAGACAGTGGATTTATAGCAGGGCGGATCTTGTACTTTTTTCTATTTTTTATTTCTTCTCTGTAGACTGTAGATGAACAATGTACATACACTCTACAGAGATATAGGCATAGATGTATCCATGTGTTTGAGAGATTAATTAGCGCCTGAAAATCTGGCAAAGCTGGGTTGAAGTATCCACAATCCAGTAGATTCTTGATTCTCTTGATATTCTCTAGATTCTACAGTTGGAGTTGGACTAGGAATTTCTAGAGTTGGAACTGGGAAGCTAAATTTGACGCGTTGAGTGTTGAGCGTTGAGTGTGCTGCGTGGAGTGTGGAGTGTGGAAAGTGGTGAGAGAAAATGAGTTTCCTCTGTTTCTTCTTCTCTGATAATTACTAACAAGGAGGAGACGGGCCATTAACTGGAGGAAGAAAACTACAACTAGAACTAAAAGTGAAATTGAAGGTGAGAGAGAATGAGAGAACGTGCTACACACTTTCTTTTTCACTTGCATTTTATTTTCATTTTCACTCCTTTACTTTTTACTTACATTTTTTATCTATCTCGTATTTAGTAAAAGTATCTACGCTTCTTCTCTTTCTTCTTCTCCTTCTTCCCTTAAGCATTTCCTTTACTCTTTTACACTCAGATTTTTATATACATTCCTCCTCAAAATTGTGAGGTGTAAAATTTAGACAGGAGTCATGAGTCATGAGTCGTCAATTGACATTTAGAATTTAAAGCTTCATGAAAAGAGGAAGTATTTTTCTTCATTTCGAGTCCTGATGGAATAGGCATGAAAAACAAAATATGTGAAAAAAGAAGCATCAAAATTATGATAATAATAATAATAATTTTTATCTACTTTAGTAATAATTTTATCCAGTTTTATTTCTATCGACCCTTGATCCCAAAAATGAAGAAATGATGAAACTTAGAAAATAAAGCCTTGAAAAATATCGTATTTAGAAAGGATTTTTTTAAAACTCTTTTTTATACTTCCTGTGGAAATGTCAGAGAAAGTGAGAGTGGAATAAAAGAAAAAAGAGGAGGTTCTAAAGGGAGTCGGTATTTCTTTTTGAAGGGGAGTGGGAATAAATCTGTCGGTGGGTATTGTGCATTCTGTATTCTGTATTCTGTATTGAATTGGATTGAAGAAAAGGGTTTAAAATGACCAAAATTACCCTTATCATCCTCATCATTGCCGTTTCCATATTCGGATGGGTGTAAGCTGTGCTGTATTCACAGGAGAAATGTGGTGCGGAGCTCCTGCTGTTGCAGGGTGGCTCGTTGGCTGGTCTATGTATGTATGTACTTGTGGATGTACTCATCTGGTTTACAAAATGAAATGAAATGGTATTGAGGAAATAATAAGACGCATGTAATGTAATGTATAATGTCATGTGGATGTGGCTGTGGATTGGATTGAATTGAATTGTGGATTTTTTGTGGAGGGTGGCAATAAGCAATATTGGGGGTTGTGAGCATATGCTCAAATTCCTCGTCCTCTTCTTCTTCTTTTTCTTCTTCTTCTTCTACTCGGGACTCTACTAGGGTGAAAGCGACATGTATAATATGAAATAGAAAGCAAAAGAGGGAAATCACAGTCTTATTCTCATTGTATGTGGAGAAAAAAGGAAAACAATCAAAGGTACAATGTGTAGTGTACACTATACATTATACATTATGGATGACATCCTACGCTTACTTTGCAATGCTTTCCCTCAACCGTAATAATAATAATAATGACAATGATGATGATGATGATGATGAAAGGAAGAATAACGAATAACCATTCTTGTGTAATGGCCTTCATTGATAATAACAGAGGGGATAGAAAAATAAGAATACCCAAAGCGCTGCATTTTCAATGATCATTCCTCAATACTCGAGACTCAACTTTCCCTCTTATCCGAGGCGATCCGATGCGATCTTATCTAATTCGAGATAGAATCAAAGTCGATTCAAGTCGTAGAGTAAATCCAAAACCCTCCACTTTGAAACGGTCTCTTTTTTGTTGAAAGTTCACTTGAATCGAATATCATTGAAAAGCATGTAAATTTTTTTTATCATTTATATTCCATGTTATTTACTTTTACTTTTCTCTCTCTTTTCAGCGTAAAAAAGATTGAGATTGAAATTTAGATTGAGACATAAAGCAAACACCTCTTCAAGAACAAATATTTAACCAAAAGGAAAAGGAAAGACAGTAAAAAAACAAAAAACAAAAATCAAAAATAATAATCTGTTTCTTAGTTTTTTAGTAAAAATATAGGAAGTTGAAATGGGTTTTTACAGAGTTTTCAAGTGCAACGTCTCAATTCTGCAACCGGAATGCATGATAACACTGAGACTTTCACACCAGCCGGTCGACGGTTTACCCGTTCCGATTTAAAATTCCATGTGTTTTTCTGGTTTTCTCCTTTGTGCCCTATGCTTTGTATACTTTGTGCGTTGTACTTTGGGATGAGAATAAAAATGGAAGGGAACTTCTTTTTACTCATGATAAAATGAATTTTATATTATTATAACGACACTAGTTTTACTTCTGCATAGTTTTGTTAGGAATGTAGAATGTAAATTCGGAAGAGGGTGAATCGCAAGTAGTGAATTGCATAACACGACATGACACGACAACCCAAGCCGACACAACCATCCAAATGTTCATGTGGAATAAAAAGACAAGGGAATTTTAACAAAACCATACCAGATGCATTGTAAAGCATTGAACACGTTTAAGACCAACGGCATACAGAGTACAGAGTAGAGAGAGATGTAAAATCTGATTCTGATGTGCACATGAGCGTTATATTTAATATATTATTACATATGTATGTACAGAGAGAGAGAGATCCAGATGACTTGGTTCTTGTTTCTTGTGTCTGTTTCTCTTGTTCCGATGATCAAACTGAGTAGCGAGGGTGAATGAGGGAAAGAGCAAAGTATTTTATGATAGTACAGTGAAAGAGTGAATAGTGAATGAATCCGTCCCAAGTTTTCCGTTTGTTCAGAGAACAGAAGAGAAAAGCACCCGCATCCAGTTCAAGTCGTGTACACAAGTGGAAAATAAAAGCGATGGAGATGGAGAATCGAGAATGTACAGTGTACTTTGGTTCTGCTCTTTTCTTTTATTCTCTATTCCTTTTTGAGTATGAGTTTGACGGTGCTTATTAAAATTCAACACGTCCGCAGGTCGTTAGTTTTCCTTGTTCTTTCTCTGGTCGTCCCTTGTCCCAAAATGATATGAACCCTCCTCCGTCCTCCATCCTCGCACAACACGACAGAACAAGACGACAAGGCAAGATATGGTGTGTAGAGTGTAGATGAAGGGAGATGCACATGTGTACAGTGTACAATGTATGATGTCGACCACTGTCTCTTCTTCTTCTTTTTTTCCTGGAGACAGTTGATTCCTCTATTCTCCCACTTGAGTAGACAACAATAGAGAAAATTATGGTTCATGTTTAATGGGTGATTTTGGGTGTCCGATCCTTTTTACATCATCTTTATTCTGCATTCTGTCTTCTGTATTTTTGTACATTGTGCATTTTACAGTGCACCGTTCAATGTGATCCCAGCCCTTCTTACTTTAAAGATTCTTGTACGCACTTTTCTCTTTTTATCTTCTCCGTCATCAGTTTCCTCAACTTACATGTCAACTGTGGAATACGGAATTTGGAACTGTGGATGAAAAGTGCAACTTTCCAACGAGGATGACAAAGATGATGGTGAAAATGATGGAAAGTGAAAAGCGTTTACTTTTTATAAATTTGACAATAGATAAGAAGCAGAGTAAATTGTACGTTGTACATATGTACTGGTACGTCTAAGCTGAACTGAAAAGAAGCTTGTGTATCTTGAATTTTGAATCTGGAGCGGACTTTGATTTTGACTTTGGCATGGGCTTGAAAAGCTCTTGTTGTCTTGCTTTTCTACTGTCCTCAACTCATTCACTCACTCACTCACTCACTCGTCACTCGTTCTTCACTCTCCGTCTCGTTACTCGTCCAATATAACTTTTAGTTTTTATTCGTCCCCTCAACACTCGAAACTCAAAACTCAACACTTAACTGCCTCTTGAACTTCTTTTTCTTCATCGCCAGTTCATCCCCACGTGTACGTATATTTACAATTCACGCACTTGTATCGTATATTGCAGTTACAATCTAGAATCTAGATTCTAGAATCAATAATGTACGTGGTTACTGTTTCATCCCTCCTTTTTAAAATGCACGACAGTCATCAGCCATCAGGCAAAAGTTAAAACAAAAGAAACAAGTAACCGTGAGCAGTGAACAGTACACTTGTATTGTGTATTGTGTCAATTTGTGTAGCCAGAAAGATAAAAGAAAAGTTGATACAAAAGCAAGGGAGTGAGCGAATGGAAGGAATAATGATGAAAATTCACGAGTGATGAAGACGACGAGAAGTGGATGTTGTACATACATTTGTACAGTGTATAGTTTCTACTGCAAAGTACACTAAATTGTCATTTGCCATATGTTTCAGCTTCTGTATTCTGTACGATAAACTGGGAATTGAGAGTGCATTTTGTTGATGAAGTTGTGAGTGCATTTGGATACGAAACGTCAACAGTCAATAGATAACAGATACGAAATAGCAGACACCAGACATGTCAATTGTCAACTATTAACTCTGCAGCCGTCAACCGTCAATAAAACACAAAAAATTGTCATTGTATCAAAAACGTTGAGATAAAGTTTTAATTAACAACTTTTTCTTACTAAAAATCAACACTCCAGCTCACTATCTATATTTGAATGACAAAGCCAAACAATGTTTGTATATTTTAGAGTTTTAGTTTTGCCTATACTTACTTTGAAAAATTCCACGACATTCAATTCAAGGTTCAAGCTTTCATTCAAAAGGTAAGCGTATCAAGTTTGACATAAAAGGACATTGAAAACATTTAATGATCACGTAAACTTCCAAAAAACAGGCTAAACTCTTGATGGCGGGAATGAGAAAGTGAAAAAGGAGAAAAAATGAGTCTCTAGAGTGATCGGCCTGAATTGAATTGAATTGAATTGCTGGAATTCGCTGGAATGGGATGAAGGAGAATGACATACTAGTACATAGTACATGCAGAGTGTAACGGGCTCTGAAAACGGTGTAAATTATAATGCATATAGTTGGATGAGAGGATGAAGAACCAGAACCAGACCAGCGTCCGGGTTCTGGATTTGAGATTCTGTATAAAGTGGCAAGAAAACGGTGGAGAGGAAAGAAAGTGTTGGAGCTAAATAGTTAGGACTGGAATGACTCGGAATGGAATAATATTGGATAAAATGTGCAATAAAACTTTTGGCCATCTGTTCCATTTGGTCCCCGTGTAAATTTATGGAAGAATATCATAAAAGAGTGGTGGTCTGGGACTGGAGCTGGAACTTGGACTGGGAGATGAAGATGAAAATGGAGAAAAGAGTCAAGTCAAGTTCCTCCTTCTCCGTTTCTTCCTTGATTAATGACCATGATGACTTCCACAATTATTGCAAATTACAATAATAACAGTACCGCCAACAACCAACATCCAGAACTAGTACATGCCACAAGCCCAACTTTCAATGCTCAATGCTCATATAATTCATCCTATAATTAGTATTTTAGTTGTTCACTATCCCTATAAGAGGAGGAGTAGAATCTAATATGATACAAAATATCATATCCTACATCCCACACCATTTCCCTACTTTTATGGCTTAAATTCATTTGGATTTGGATCTGGATCTGGAAGCAGGATTAAGTGAATTACTTTGAAAGTTAATCCTCGACCCTGGATCTTTTTTAGATTTCAGTTGCTAGTTGTTGCATTTCTTTTTCCCTTTATACATTCAAAAACTCATGATTAAACGATTTTTACAATTTAAATCAATAAAGAGTAAAGAGTAATGAAATAATTATACAATTTCAAAAAAGAGAACACATTAAATTTATACTTTAAAATTTGAAAAGAAAAAAAAGCCGGCTTTTAAAACCCTCCCTCAAACCTCAAAAGGGTGCGTGAGGTAGAGAAACCTCGTGAAAGGAGGGATAAAAAACGCGTAGAAAATGCCCCCTATGACAACATGAGGGAAAGTAGATGACTTTCCTTCCCTCCTACTTTCACTAGTTCCTCGTTTCAACGTCAGATGACGAAGAACGTTCGCAAACTGCTGGATAAAACCTTTCACAAGAGAGAGGGATGGGAGGCCAATGTAAAGCATGCTTTCTCCGTTATCCATTCTCCACGCACCCCAATGCATACAGTACACTACAGTATAGATTATACTTGCATGTTATCGATTCTACAACCCCCGTGCACAAACGCTTGAAACTGTGATACAACATGAAGCATCTTTCTAAAAGTGAAAACACTTTCTAGACTTTCCCTTTTTACTATCTAGTTTACAGGATTTCAGGGTTTCACTTTTCACACATCCAAAATCCTAAACCTAAAAGTGTAAACTCCACGGATGAAAGGTTCTTATTTTTTAACCCGCCTGAAAATAATTAGCCCTTTCATTTCCACATTCGAAATACTTTGTAAAAAAAGTATTGAATTGTATTCGACATAACATTTGATGATTTTGCAATATTTTATACAACTTAATTTAATTAACGAGTCTGAAACCCACGATTTTACTACTCTACTTTTGATTGTCCCAGTATTGGTTTATAATAGGTAGATTTGTAAAGAGAAAGTTCGTGGTTGTACCTTCTTCTTTGTGTATCGTTGGCATTTTGTCAGGATTTTTTTTACAGTATCACAAATCATGGGACTCTTTTGTACTTTGTACTTTGTATCTTATATCCTGATGTGGATTTGCCGTTGGATTTCACTCCCCTGGTCTCTTGTTGGTTTATTCTGTGTAGACGGTAGAGAAAAAAGACTAGGGAGATAAAAATGCACATGTTTTCATAGGGCAAAGTAAAGTGTCTTTTGAAATCTCCCATTTTTGGACCCATCCATAACAACTTTAGATACAAGATGCAACCGTGGCATGCCGTCGCAGGGTAAAAGCAAAAGAAAGAGACAGAATAAAAGTACAAGTAGTACGAGTAAAAGTGTAGTGTCTTTTTACAACTTGAGCCATAATGTCTACAATGTGCAGTATAAAGTATAAAGAATGCAGTGCATCCCCCACCCTGAGTAAAGAAAAAAAGAAGAAGGGTCTGAGGGCTGAAGACTGAGGGAGATTTTCACACCGGAAACTTGATGACAGGAAAAGAGAAGACGAAACAAGTTATGGCATTTTCTACTCCGCCTTCTTCTTCTTCTTCTCTTTTTCTTTTTCTTTGAGAACAAGAAACTCTGTCTCCAGTCGAGTCTGGATTCTCGATTCTCAAGTCTTGAGTCTGGAGTCTCTAGTCTCGAGTATTACAAGTTACAAGTTTACGACCATCCAGCAAGGCAGCCAGATTCGGAGATCGGATGTGAGGGATCAGATTTCTACAAGAAAATCAGGCACAGACAGAAACAACTTTCTTTTACTTTTACTTTCACTTTCAATGTCACTGCCATAACTGTGTTCAACAAAAATGCAACTGCCATGGCCACTTTCTTTTCCTCTCATCTTGTTCTTTTTCATCTGGCTCTCAAGAAATGCAAATGTCAGCTGTAGAAAACTATTATTAGAAAATAAGGTTCTCATGCATTTTCATGTGGGGTGCTTTTCTAATACAGATCTTCAAAAGAGAGGAAAAAAGACTCTGACCTTGTACATGAATTTCCATATTCATGTTTCATGTGCAATGCCAATGTGCACGTCTTTTAAACATAGGAATCTTTCTCTGCATCGACGTAAAATGGATCTAGAAACTTTGTTTGCTATGCTCTATACTTAACCTACTACTGAATGACTCGAGCATTTCTTTGAAAAGTTTTTACTCAACTTTTCTCCCCTCTTTTCTTCTTTTTTCAATTATTTGCATCTTTTCTCTTTTCTTCCTTGTGCATCGACTTTGAAAGTAGACATTCTTTTTCATAAAAACTAACTGTAAACTCAAACTAAAACTCAAAGTTGTAGTTGTGGAAATTTTATCGATCAACTTATGCATACGGAAAACTAAAATCGGGAAACGTACTTCAAGCTTCAAGTTTGAACACTGAGCATTTAATATTGTGTGATCCATCATTTTTTGTTTTTAATTTTACACGTATAAATCATGCACATTTCATTCCATTCCACGTAAAATATGTAAGAATATTCAAGAAGGGTTTCTGACATTTTTATTTCAATTTTTGTACATTCTACATTCAACATGTTCAATAATATTCATTTTTACAAAGTTTGCAGGAGAAATGTTTAATGGACGAGGAAAACGGATGCTTATCGTTAGGAAACGTGAAATGTGGAATTGGAATGTTTATGATGCTTTCGAGTTTTGAACTTGGATGTGTGCATCAACTCAGTTTTTTTCATATTACAGGAAACGAATTTAGGAGAGAGGCGGAGAAGGAGGCTGTCATAAAATAAAGAGTGCATCATTTATACACTACTCACAACTCCTTACTCCTTACTCATCATGTTCATAGTTGAGTTGAATGTATACTGAGCGCTGATCATTATATTTTATACCTTTTTACTATACCAATTTTACAAAGATGATAGTGTTTACAAAACTGTGTATGTATAAGCAAGCACTGCAGTTCAACCGAAGGATGTACAACCTATTGTACGTTGAACCGTTTGCTTGTGCTATTTTGACACTTCACTTTGCTCCAAATTCAAAATAATATGTCGAATCTTGACAGTACATTTGCTAAAAGATCGAAGGAACGGTGAAAAAAGAATGGAGACAAAAATGTAGGAAAACATGCAAAGTGATATCAAAGCATAAATACCGTCATAACATAAACTATAAAATCAAGCAAAAAGTATAAAGAACGGGAAACAAAAACTACTTACTGCTAGAGCACAAAACATGAAGGACTGACGACAAGAACAAGAACAAAAACGAGAACGTACGACGAGTTTCCATTTCCTCCGACAAGAAAAAAGGGAAAGGAAAAATCCAGGGAGAAATTCCCAAATGTACATTAAGAAACAGCTTGACTCTGAACTGTAAAAGAAACTCTAGATTTTAGATTGTACAGAGAAAAGGCAGGACGGAGAAGAAACAGAGACACACAACTGTTTTTCATTAATTTGAATGTTTCACAGAAAACTGAGAGTAAAAGAACGTAGACGACGGAGGTCCCGAAAAAGGATTGCAGAACATTACATAATTTCTTCAACTTGACTTCTGTCGTGTACATCGAACTTTGGAAATAGCAAAGGCTTTTTCTTGTTTCTGCATCATTTTATTTTATTCATTGATATTTTCTTAGATATTAAATATTACATTTTTCAGTTCTCGATTGTCGGTGGATGTGGAACTTACTTGTAAATAGAGATTTTTCCACCACTCACACGGATCACGGATCATAATTAAAATAAAAATATGTAAAGCGTACAAAAACACACAATTTTGTAAGTTCAATTCAGTAAAATGTAACGACTCAAAAAATATATAAATATTGAGTAAATTTACAAGAGGAATTTAATTCTCAAATCAAAAGACGCTATTTATGATATTTTCATGCATAAAATGTATGTAGTATTTTTATGTATGGTGAAGTTTGGTATTGATTTCAAATTTAAATGGGGGGACAAATCTTACCAAAGAACGTGGAACACGGTTAAATGAACAAGTTTACAAGATAAAAACGGATGTAAATTTGTATTCAAATTTTGTACACTGCAGTTTTCACTCTCTTTCATTCATTTCTTCGTCTTCATCTGCGTCTGCCTCTGCATCTGAATTTTACTTTTCTCTTTCTTGTTCCCTGTTTGCAGTGGCATTGAAATTACGCTCGTGCTTATTTTTCTGGTGTGGAGAATTTCTTTTTTACTACCACTTTTATATTTTTATATTTTTATATTTTTACTTTCCCCACTCGTACAGTATTTCTGTGGATAGTTTTTATGAAGGAGAGTGGCGTAAATATTCTGTTGGAATACACGATTCTTTGCCATGGCATTGACACTGGCATTGGAATTGACATTGACATTGACAATGACACCGAAAACCGAGTACCGAGTTGCTTTGCACTTCCTTGGTTGCACCGCGTAATATGCATAATATGTCTAATATTACAGTGACACGGTACAAATAGCGGTAGAATTTTTCTGTGAATCCGTTGTGAATGGAACGGAATGGTATAGAAAAGAAGAGAGCGGAGAGAAATGTTCATGTGATGCAACTTAAGTCAAGTCAAGATTCAAGATGAAGGAGAAATGGGGAAAAGGAGGCAGACAGAAGGAGACTGAGGAAAAATGGAAGGGCGGATGCTGTATTATGCGTATTATGTATTAGCAGTACAACTAAACAAGATGAAAAAGGGAAAGGATAAACAGATTTTCCTGTACGTCTTACATCTTGTACAATGTACAATAAAAGTTGGAATGAGAAGGAAAAGAAGGAAAAACCTTGCACTCTACAATGTAGAATGTGGAATATCATGGTTGCATTTTATGACAAGAACCAAACTAAAAGACTTTTTCATCCCCTCAATCTCGTTGGTTTGGCTTGGTGTTTGGTTGGTTGGTGAATGCAAAAGAGGATGCATAGAAATGTTCGGTGTACAGAGACATTGAGGAAGGGAGATAATCGAGGGAAAGGAAGGATTTCACCTCACACATCTCACTTTCATCCATCCTCAATCCTCAATCCTCTTCCACTTTCAAACACATCTACATTTCACTCTCATCTCAAACCCTCTCTCTCTCGCTCACACTCACAATTCACAATCATTTGCCTCTTGCTTCCATTCTCAATCCATTCTCCGTTCTCTTCTTTCATCCTCCTCTCGTTGGATTTGGGATTGCATTTCTCGTCACATTCCAAATTGTATTTTATCTTGTACACAGAAAGTGAATGACAAAGTATCCAACATCCAGCATCCAGCACAAAGCAAACCACATCAGGAAAGATGCAAAATCCAAAATGACAGAAAAGGTTGACTGTGTAAAATTTCACATGTGTGGTCTCTGTACAAGACACAAAAAGTATAGCTAATAAATGACATGAATAATGAACAAGTAATCTAATAAAATGAAATAATACAGTGAAATTTCCAGAAAAAATATTATTAGTATTTAATTGTGCGAGGGAGTAAATGAATTTTCATAAAAGGGAGGGGAGGCTAACAGGAAAATGTCTGTTTTTCAAGGTCTGCCATTGAGAATTGAGAATGAAGAAAAAGGAAATGAAGAGTTGAAAGTGGAGAAGAGAGGATGAAATATGAGTTGAGGACAGAGAGGTTACATTACACCGAATTCGTTTCTATTCATTTGGTTGTTCCGTTGGGAGTTGAAAATCATGTAGAACAGAAAATAGAGAAAGAGAGAGAATGCACAATTTTCTCTTTTGGTCACAAGAAACTAAAACCAAAAGGAGTTGGAGAAATTCGAAATTCGAATTGTAGACTGAATGCATTCCCCCCTTTCACTCACTCACTCAGGGAGAAAAGAGAAAAGTCCCCAAAGACGCTCCTTTAGAATAATTATCCTTACCCAACTTGCAACATGTACAGAACATTTCTAGACACTAGATCCGGCTTTCGACATTCGGCTTTTGGCTTTTCATGTCATTTCGCCACTCAATTTTTTGAAAATAAATGCAACCCTTTCACTTTTCATAGTATCTTTGACCAGAAAATATGAGACTCGCAAGTCAGCATTTTGCCTGTAACTTTACATGTGGAATGTAGAATGTAGAGTATTGACTATGAAGTGAAAGTAAGCGGTAAATAATTTACAAGGGTTGATTTTGACTTCCCTTTGGAATGGGATGGAATGGAAAAATGAATAGGGGATGAGGGATGATGAAGCTCAGGATGAATACGGAGAAAACACGATGACTAGAATCGAGTAGAATGTAGAAGAGGAGAGGGAACGCAAAGAGGGTGAATGTAATGCACACGGACGAAAATATAATAGAGCGGAGATGAGCAACATTTTTTTTCTGTAGGTTTTGGTTTTTGGTTACACAAACGTCCGCAATGGGAAACCAATTGTGACCCTTTTGGCAATAAATAAATGTGTGAGGATCAATTTTGAATTCTGAATGGATAACAAAGGGAGGCTTAAAATTCAAACAAGAATAATAATAATAATA
>JAQGBI010000195.1:0-23391 GCA_034698325.1 Sminthurinus elegans | reverse complement strand
TATACAAATCTGTATACAAAAAAGTATACAAATCTGTATACTCGGTATACAAATCTGTTCATATGGTCTACCCTGTAATAATACAGTTTTATCTTTCAGTATTCAAAGTGTATCATTTCTTCTTATTTCTTTGAGGAAAAATGTTAAATATATGTGTGTGTGCTCAGGTAAAGTCACTTGGTTTTTTTTATTCCAGTTTACTTCTGCCTGGTAGACAGTAGACAATAGACAGTACACAGGTAGAAATGTGCGTGCAAGAAGCAAGAAGTGACCACCATGAAACTTGAACCATAAAATTACACGATCCCAATGAATGTGGAAAGGGAGGAGATGAATGAAAGAGAAAAGGGAATAAACCAATGTAACCAATGACCACTATTAAAAGTAAATTACCAAAGTTTCTTTTCATTTCACTTGACTTTCTTCCTTCTTGTTTGTCCTTTTCCCTACTCCTTTTTGTCTGTTGTCTGTTGACCATTGCCTACTGCCTATTGACATGTTCATCATCGTCCTTCTGACCTTTTCTCTTTTCTTTCTCCTGACTTGATTTCATTGGATTCTAAATTCTAACCACCAAACTCCAAACTACAAACTCCAAATACCAAATACCAAACTTTATCTAAGCTCAATTGTCAATTCTCAATGGATCAAGTTTACTTGTATTCTCGTGTCTCATTTGAAGGGAATTTCTTGTGTGTGAGTCCGGCCTACAACTAGAGCTAGTTTCATTCCTTTTCATACCTTCTCACTTTTATTTGCCAAGAGTAAATACCTTGAAAATTAAATTTGTATCAATAATCAAGGTAAAGAAATTGGGTGTTCAGAGTTCAGTGTTCAGTGTCTATAATGTCCAACGTCTAGCGTCTAAAGTCGAATTGCCAGTGTGGAGTCGGCAGTAATGGTTATTGGTCTCTAGCAATTTGTGAGCGATAGTGAGGAACAAATTACATGAAATAAAGATTTGTCCCTTTTCCCTGTACAAAATTATGTGAGACGCCTGTACGTCGCACTTTGTATTATGTGCTGGATGCAGTATGGACTATGTACTTTATACTGCTCAGGAAAAATTAAAAATAGTCGTCTTTCATGATAAACCGCAATAAAAAAAATTTAAAAACAAAATCCAAAAGATACCCAGATTTATGTTGGGAAAATTGTAAAGAAGAAAAACTTGAGCTGTAATACAGAGTACAGAATATATATAATGTTGAATATCCACTGAGTAAACCCATTTTTATATTCAAATTTCCCTTGAAGAATACAATGACAATGCCAATGATAATCATAATGAAAAGAACAAAACAAGATAAAGAACAAAGAAGATAAGAGATTTTCTTTAGTGCATTGTGTATAAACTATAAAATATACCATTATGCTTTAAAATGTACGAGAAACTCTACGAGCTACAAATAAAATATGCCAAATTCAATAACACAAGTATTTTTAGAACAATTATTCTTGTTTCAAAAGAGTAAAACTTTATACAACAATATAAACTATGTCTATTTGAAAAGTATATATATTTGAGACTTGGGATTTCACAATGTTTCAAATGGTGTTGAAATGTGCTGGATTTTATCTTGAGCTTAAATAAAATGTGACAATTGAGGTTTTGTTGGTTTCGAGTTTGGAGTTTGGAATTTGGAGCGGTTGCTCAATTATTCATCCAGTCGCTCCTCATCCAATCCTTTTTATTTCTGTAGGAAGTCCTCACTGACTGAGCTTTCACTACCGATTAAAGGCTGGTTTCTGCTTTGTTCTTTAATTTACACTACCGAGTGGCCAAATACTAAATAATTTACTCAGACTGTTTTAGACAAATGATTTTACATCAACTTTTGAAAAATATCCAGATTATTTCAAGTTGGTTCAAGCTGAAAAGTTTTTGAACGTTGAAAAATCTGTTAAAACTCTTTAAAGTTCAAGGAATGACTAAATACTTTTCATTTATTTAACTTGTTATATCTTTTATAATTCTAGCTATGAGCAAGGAGCAAGAAGCAAAGAAACTTGTCAAACTCCGAGTTACAGTCGAGTCAAAACAATTGTCAAGTGACCTCTCTTAATTTTCAAATTATATGGACAAAGTCAGCGCCACTGAAAGCTCTAATTTCTATTTTATCCGTATTATATCTTATCACGCTCAGTAATCTGTTGATCAATTCTCAATTAATCTTGTTTGATCTCCCTTGAAATCAAATTTAGAAACTTGAACCTACTTTTAAAAAGATGTATGTATTTCTTTCATTTTAGCTCTCCCCATCTCTCTTTCTCCAACTTGTTGTGAAAAGAAGGTCAGTTACTAATTTCCAATTTATTGGGGCTTATGAATCATGTCTTGAGTCTCGAGTATTTAGGAGTTTTGAGGAGTTTTAAGTCTCAAGAGTTTTAACTTTTAATTCCCTGTCTTGTGTATACTTTTACCAACTTGGAACCACTGTGAAAATCAGAACCGTCAACACATTTCAATAGAAATTGTACATGGTGTCCGCAATATACTTAATATATGTAATATGTGTAGTCATATACATCATATAAAACGCGAGTACAACTACAAGTGCAAATGCAAGTACAAGTAAAATAAAATAAGAGCCTATTTTCAAATCTACAGGGATTCAGAATAAAATAGAATCAAGTTGAATAAAATAAGAGAGCTTGGGGATTTCTTCCATGTCATTGTATTTTGTACGCTCAACTTAAGAAGACCAACAACTTTCTGCCATGTACAATGTACAAAGTACAATGTATACACAGCGGAATCCTGTTTTTCCATTCTTCTTCTCCCCTTTCTATTACTCTTACTCTTACTTGTACTCTTATTCGTACAGTAAGACGACATTCATGACACAAGTCTAAGAAAAATCTGTGTGCACACAAAAGGAGGGTAAAAACTCCTCGGTCCTCGGCTAAACATCTCAATGCTTTCCTTTCCTTCTTGGAATACATGAGTTGAGAGTTGAACTGTTTTGGAGTATGGAGTATAAAGTATGGAGAAAACGTGAGAATAGGAATTTCTTATCCTTCTTTTGGCTACAGAATAGAGAACAGAGAATAGAGAATAGAGAGTGGAGACTGGAGACTCTTGCGTAAACTTTCCTCTCAAATCCTCCCGTGAGACTCATCTTTATTCTCTTTCACTCTTAGTCAAAACTCGGACTGGACTCAACTTGGCTCAACTCATAAGAGCAAGAATAAGTTCAGGGTTCTTTGCATTTGGCATGGTCATGCCAACAAAAACTTGGGAAGACGGAGCCACATATTAATGTTATCTCTACGTGCAAAGATATCTGTATTCTGTACACTATACACCTTACACCTTACACATGTATATTCCACATACTTTTACTCCACAAAAATCATATCGTCCACAGGGTTAAAAATCCACAAAAGTATATTAGTGCATTGAAAATTGCGCGGGTTTGCAACTTTTTTCAGCCCATGTTGGTTCACATTGATAAAACATTTATGTTGATTGGGACACCTCTTAATTTCTCAACAGGAGCTTTCATAAGTTAAATTTGTAACAAGGTAACGAAATTCATCTACACATGTAAAATTTACATAAAGTACATCCTCTTGAAACTTGAATGTGAAAAAATATTGATTGAGTGTAAAAAATACTAAACAGAAATCAACATACAGAAACTACAGAGTTGAAAGGTCAACGCTCTGTTTTTTATGTTTGTATTCAGTACATAGTTTTAGTATAGATTCTTTTCAGTTTGCCTTCTGTATTCTACAGTCCAAAATATATTTGAGTATATTTGAGAGCACTGAGAGAAATGTATGAAATAGGAGGGAATGAAATATGGAAAAATGTCCATGTGAATGTGGGGGTGTGGAGGGAAAAGTTAAAACAAGTTTTCTGGGCTTTACTGTCAATTTTTCAGTTGAGCTGATCCAAACCTTTTGAACTGAACTGAATTGAATTGTCAAAAGTCGAAAGTCGAAAGTCAAAGTTTGCAGAGCACCAAAATTTTGTTCTCTTTTTTTTCTCTTTGTAGCATTTTGTGATACTTTTTTTTACATAACCTACAATAATATATTGTAAACTTGCGACTTGCAATTTTTTGGTTTAGAAATTTGCTGTAAATGTAGAATGTATAATAAATATCTATCTATCTATTTATAAGAAGTTTCACAATATTCAGAACCCAGAATTTGTAGTACATACTGTAGTTGTGTATGTATATTTATGTGTGGTTCGCTGTTTACCCTCTTCGTTGTCCGTGCAAAAAAAAAATAACAGACAACAGATAAATTTATGCAGAGGAGCGGAACGAGAAGCGAACAACATTTTCCTCCTTGCTTCCGTGGACGTTCAGGAACAGTGGACGACCGACAGACCCCTCAGGAGCAAAGAGCCATGTAAAATTGCCGCCAGTAGATACAGATGACATTCACATACAAATGTACTTATCCATGTGCAAACATATGCATTGGGCTCATACCACAGTTATTATCTATCAATACATTATGTATTATGTACATGTTATCTTTTATTTATTATTATTATATTATACGCTGAGATGGGTATTTGAAAAAAGAAGAGTTGTTTGGCTAATACAATTTGAAATACAATGCACTGGGAGAAAAAGGACCAAAAACAAAAAAACTAAAGAAAAATAAGAAAATATTATGCTTGTCAAGCTGAATAAAATTGAAAGGGAAGAAAACTCTTATATTTTTATTTATCTATATTGATAATGTTTAATATCCATTCATAAGAGAAGTTTCTTAACCACAGCTAACGGCCAAATGTTTACACAGTCTTTCAGTAATATCTGGATCAATATTCGGCACAAAAAAACAGACTTTGTATTTTTATACAAGTAGACAAATTGCGCATCGTATATTGTACATTTTGTACTCTCAGTTTGCTGTTAAAAGACATTGATTAACCTACCGTGAAAATTGAATCAACCCATTTATCATGAAAAAGCAAGTTTTAATATATGGAAAAGGTAATATAATCCAAATTATTACCGTGAATCCTTCTAGAGGGTGTGTAAAATACTTGGTCGAGCCAAGCACATGAACTATGTATTAAGCTACAAAAAGCTATAAACTACACTTTTGGATGATAAAAGATACTTATTTACAGGACGTTTCACCGTATATATTACAAATTATAATAGTATTTTTTAGTATAATAATTGCTAGCTATTATGTAAATTACACAGTGTACACTGTACACTGTACACTGTACACCATACATTGAACAGTACAGGAATAATAATCAATAAGAGAGAAGATCCCGGTTTTTCATTGAACCTCAATATTATGTGTCCAACCAACATGAGCAATGAGTAATAAGCAGTACTTGAACAGACGAGAGGAAAAAACAGAACAGAGCACAATTAATGCAATGACGATAGACATTATACATTAGACATGATGTGTATGAGGTATTTTGCTACGTTCAATGTGGATGTGGACATTGGACATTGAACGTGGAGATACATAATTTTCAGAAGCGGTTGAAAACCACGGTTTATTCAGGGAAACGGGAACCATACTCCGAGACTTCGATATGATAATGGTGATGTGTGTAAAAGAGTAATAATAATCAAATACATGGACCATGTTGAAAGTAGTACAAAATGTATAAAATAAAGAGTGCTCTCATACATACAAGACAAAATGTATAATTTATATGTGTAAGAGCAGAGACCCTAATCCACACACACATATATATGTACATACAGACATACAGACAGAGGATGAATAAATGTTGGCATACATGTATGGTCTATGGTCACATTACATCACTGAACGTGATGACAGAGCATCGTAATTTCTCAAATTACAATATGCTTATGTCATCATAAAGTTTTCTCTCAACATCATTTCCCACTTTCATTACTTAATGACATATTCAGACTCCATACTCCATTTCACTTTATGTTCCAGATCCACAAGTTCACAGTTTTATTCACTGTTCATGAAAATTGTCGCTCACTAGCTTTCTCTCTCTCTCTTTCTCTGTTTCTCTGGCTCCCAATACATGGAAAAACTTCATGTGTGTATTTTAAATGATAGAGGTTATACACATAGAAGGCAGCATTATTCATGTATCCATGTTTGAGGTCTGGAACTGGGCGGAACTTTTTCAACATCCCGCGACATCATCTTCACTTTTGAGGTCTAAAGTCTAAAGTCCAAAGTCCAAAGTAACTATAGTGTAGGATGTAACTAGTGTGGTAGCAAAACTGTGTAGTTCTGGTTTAACTCTCGCTCCTCTCGCCTTTTCCCACTTAGTTTTTCTGCTGGGTTAACTTTGCCAGAGTTTTAACGGAACTACACATATTACATATCATCTGTGTATTCCACATCACATCACATGATGGTGGTGCTTGATGAGCTGGCTTGACTTGGTTTGGTATGGCTTGGTTTGATTTGAATTGAGTGTTCTACAACTTTTTAAAAGCCTCTTTTTAGAGTTCTCTACTCTCATCTCTCATCAAACCCTTCCTTGCCTTTCTCTTCCCCCCTTTGTATTTAATAACACATATATTTTGACTAGTTTTCCAAAACTGTTTGAAATATTGTCATTTCTACGACATGAAAATAGTCTAATGTGGTCATAAACTTTACTAGCATGTCGGCATAATTTTATTTCAAAAGTGTCGTTAATGATTAGTCAAAGTATGAGAATGTAACGTGAGTCCTCATTATACTCATAGCTCTTACAGTATGTCATATCTCATATTAAAAGATACAATGTGTAATAATTTTAATGCAAAAAATCATTAAAACAACTACTAATAAAATGGATTACTATTTGCCAACCACTTTTCATTCCTCATTTCAACGCTCATTTCAAAGTGTGTGTAGAAAGTATAAAGTGTGCTAAAACTGTTGCTAAATTATATGAATTACTCTTGATTGTAAAAGTAAACTAGCGGAGAGGGAAAAAGATATAAAGAAGAAAAAAACCCCTAATATTTCAATTCATTCCCACATTTTTTGTACTCTTTGGATACACATCTTGAGTCTTGAGTCAGGATTCATGACTCGATCCACTGGGATCTCAAATCACAAGGAGGAGAAAATTCTGTACTATTGTTGTATTTTAGATAGCTATTTAAAGGATACGTATCTATTGCCGATTGCCACAACTCATATGAAGAAGGAAGATGGAAGACGGAATACGGCAGTTAGGACGGAAATCAATTTGATACGGTAGAGGAATTCAGACCACGTAGCTAAATAAGGGCTAATCGTGACCATTCCTTTTCTCTCCTTTTTTACTTCTTTGTACATATTATACGTATACATATATAATTGTGTATGCTGTATAAATGTGTATAATATCTACTGCAGCTATACGATATATGTGTAGGCTACACAGTACACAAGAAGTATTCGTGTGCCGTGTGCCGTGTACATTGTACAGTAGAAATATCATACAGGAGAAAATCAAGGGACCAGGACCAAAATGAGCTGAAATCTGTGCGGAAAAGTCTAACATAAGGATACAAAAGATACTAATAAAAGAAGAGATCAAAAAGAAGCAAGAAGAGTCCTTGTGGAGGAATAAAAAAAAGTTGAATGACTCCTTAAGGAACCTTTTCTCTTGATATGGATAATGGATATGGATATTAAGAGTAAAGAGTCAATGAAGCAAGATTGAACTATGTTATCATTATTGTTATTCAATCTGACAGCCCGAGCCAACCAGAGTCAAGTCAAACCAAGTCAAACCATTTTGCAGGTCAATTTTTTTCCATAATATTTTATGATGAAAATGAACAACAAATGTACAAAAATACATATCCTACAAACAGCATACAAGTTTTAGATTTTAAGAAAAAAGTTTCCCTGGTTTACGATCAACAATCATGATGGGAAATATCAATAAATACTTTTCATCTCCTGTTCCTTCTCTTTCTATTCTACAATCTGTATTCTACGTTCTGTATTATGTATGTTCTATGTACTAGTGCAATATAAGCTGTATCTTTTCCTCCCTCTTTCTCTCTCTAACTGAAAAATTTACGACTGAATTCCCTTGTACACATTTCCATCGACTTGACTGTAATAGTCTAGTAAATAAAAATGATACAATCGAATGTCGAACCGAGCACATAGCACATAGACAAGAAACATAAATGATAAACCTGTACAAACACATACACACATGTAGATACACGTACATAAACATAAAATGGGGTTAGCCACGAGGAGAATAATTATGGAAATTATCAGCAACTACCTATTTACTCTGAGAAATGGGTATACATGTACATATGTAGAATCTAGAATATTTATTATACATGTTCTTGATATTACATACTAGATACTATAGACACTAAATATTACATATTACTTTCTACATTTTCTACATGATCCTCTGTAGTCTACAGAGTGTAGTGTATAAATTATACTTTAGCTTTTATGTAGGTTGAACCAACCAACTCTGCATTCTAATATGTCTGTCATCTGCACAATTTCCCTCAAAATCTTGTAATATATGTTGCAAAATGGGACTCCAACTGCTGCTACTGCTTACTCTCCACCATCATCATCATAAAGGTAAAGAGAGAGGAAAGGGAAAGTGCAAAAGAAGAAGAAGAAAACGACGACGACGAGTTTAGAGGAGAGAAAGCACAAATGACGGAATATGTACACAAAGTCACTCTTCACTCTTCGTCTGGATACTTGATACTAGAAACTAGCAACTATCAACTCTTTCTAGGGTTATGTAAATTATGGTAATTCGAATTTGAACAGAGTATTAAGTCACTGTTCTTCTTCTCCTTTTCCTTCTTCTTCCGTCCTACGTTCCTACGCTCCAATCCTACGCTACTCTACTCTACTCTACTGTACTCTGGATGACTGGCCTGTTTGAGTCAATATCAAATGCCCAAAGTCAAAAGGCAAAACCTTTCTCCCACTTTCTCTCCTTCTACTCTCTTTGCCTCCTTTTGAAAGTCACAGGCTCAGTCACAGACCCAGTCATAGCCACAGCCGCAGCTACCGCCACATCGACAGCCATAGTCAAAGTATTCCTAACAAAAACAAAAATAAACCAGCCAAACTTTCTCCGTAGTGAAAAGTTAATCACAAATTCTATCTTTGTTTTCTCTCTCTAGAGATGAAGAAGAAGAAGAAGAAGAAGAGAAAGAAGAGAAAGATGAAGTGTGTATGCATACATGCATAGATTTTTATACACAAAAATATAGAATCATAAACTGTCGATGCGAGAAAAAGCAAGAAAATCCAAACCAAAATAACTACACATAGAAAAAAGTATATAGAAATGAATAGTTTATGCACTTGCTCTCACTATTTAAGTATTTACAATTTGCACGCAGTCACGTAACCATGCACAATACACAATATTATATATTTTATAATATATACAATATAAACACATTCTATCTTCTGTATACAGTTAGAGTCAGTTCATGTTCAACTTTTCTACCTCTGTTTACTTCTTCTGTGTTCTAGAATACAGAATCCAGAATCCAGATTCCAGATCCATCCAAAGCCCAACTCGGAAACTCTACACAATCTACAAAGACCAGCGTCACACTTGGATTACTCCTCTAGCTTAAACTCTGTGTAGTCTTTACTTGTTAAGTAAATAACCAGAGTAACCACACTCTATTATACCGTGCTATACCATACCATACGTACAAAGTACAAAGAGAAAATGGAAACGAAATATCCAAAACTGAAGGAAAACTTTCCTTGTCCTTGTTTTGCTCTGTAAAGCTTCATATTTTCCTTCTTCTTCTTCTTCTTCTTCTTCTTCTTCTTCTTCTTCTTTTTTGGTTCCTTGAATTTGGTTCAACCACACAAACAAAGCAAATCTAGAATCTAGAATCGTGAATCCGGAATCCAAAATTCACAACTCTGAATTTTATATACAAAAAAGTTGGAAAATGGTGTTTTCCACATGAAGGATCTTCCCATACAGATTTTATATTACAATAATAGGATAAATAAAATGTTAACAAACCCAGAAAAAAAATCATACACACAAAGTTTTTTACACTCACCACTGACTAACTGACTACTAAAATAAACCACGAATAACATAAAAACGCCTTCTCATTATATTTTTCGCGCCTTTGTTGAATTCAATACGTGGAGAAATGTTTACAATACACTAAGGTAAAGTTAAAGGATGCCCACAGAATTGAAAATTTATTTTTTGTATCATTTACTCGTTATGAATTTTAAAGTTGGCCATGTCTAAATTACGTAATTACTAGTATCAGTCACAAATTAACTGCTGTAAATCCTCAATTTATGCAGACAAAAGAAAGCTATTGTACTGACCTCAAGTGAAAAGCATTTTGAAATTTTTAGTTGAAAATGGAAAAGAAGTCAATAAAAAATATAAAGCATAGAGACCAGAATTTATTCGATGAATAATAAATACTTTGTTTGAAATCGTACCGAGTCAAGATCAAGAGTAAAGACGATAAGCTTTCATAATAATAATAATAATAATAATATAACTATTAACTAATTTGACTCTCTTCTTCTGTGACCCGCTAAAAGGTTGGTAAATAAAGGAATGCTGAATAATTCCTTGTTGAATTTATGTTATCACGAACATGTGCATATTCTTTTCATCATGTATCTATATCTATAAATATTACATATTATGCATATTTATCCGATAATATTTTACAACTAACGTCTTTATTCCTCTCCGCCCCTTCAACATGTGCTTTTTACATCGTAAAGTTGAAAATAGCATTTGGACATTGGCAATTTTTCTCCCTCTATTAGGTACATGCAAGTATACAAGGAGCAGTATATAGATATATAAAGTGGAGTAGAACATATCTGTCTACATTTTATTACGGCTCGCTTGCTCTTTCACCTCTACAGCCACGATTCTCAAACCATTGGAAACTTGAATCTCTTTCTTACTTCTATCCTTCCTCACCTTCACTCCAGACTCCAGCGGAGGCGGAGGGAGACAGTCTAAGCTCCTTGTGGAATTGAAAGCACAATGGCAATCACAATGTCAACGTGGAACGGCCCGAGCCCCGGCAACGACAATGACAACGGCAACGGAATGGAACGGCAACGGCAACGAAAATGTTGAAAAGAGAATCAAATTGAATTCAACGAAGCTGAGTTCAATAAAATGACCATTTTACATAGCCGAAAGTCATATTGTCAGTGACAGTGATGGGATGTGCTTGGTGCTTGGGAGAATGGGAATGGGAATGACATCTATAACAGCCATTCTGAGTTTGAATGTTACACTTTAGTGAAAAACTACGACCTCCTTTCCACCATTATTTTGAACTGGAAACATTTCAAAGGAATTTTATTCACAATATGCAAAGACGCAGGAAGAGCAAGGCAAATTTCCCTTCTTTAAAAGAAAGCCCTGACTTATGCGTCCAATTAATAAAAAGGCAAAATTTATTACTTGCACTAACACAGAATCACAAGAGTGTGTAGAATGTAGAAGGCAGAATTCAGAACTCAGAGTTTAGAGGAAACATGCTCATAATCATCATGCTAACTTTTACGTTTTACTAGCCACTTTTCAAAAGCAACCGTCTGAATTTGAAATTTAAAGTATGTAATCATATCATCTATAGTCAGTATTATTTTCCCATATGTACATACAAAGGAAATAGTTTTTTTGAATTTACGATCAATGGGCAAAGAACTTTATTTATATTTAAAATACTTAAGAAGCTTTAATAATAAATAATAAGAGAATCATAATAAAAGAGAAAACAAACAACAAAGGCCAAAATAAAAGCTCTTGCATTACTTCCACATTTTAGCCACGACAGTAAGAAACAATAAAAAAACTCCTAGTATCTACAAAACAGGAGAACAAAGAAAAGGTAAAAGAAAATAGAGTAGATTTTCGTACCTGAGCTTCTGGAACCTGACGGGTGGAAAATCGTTTCAGAAAGGAGTCTTCCCTCTTTAGGGGTGCTTTTTTCTGGATTGTGGATGTAATTGCACCAGAAAGCTGCACCGTTGTGCGAAGCTTCATCCAGCGCTGCGAAGATTGTTTCCTGTATAGATTATGAAAAAATCAAAGACAAAATCCATTAGTTTTTACTCCTTACTCCTTACACTTCAAAAATACATCTCGCATCCAGTATGTACATTATAAATAGGGAGTACAAAAGTACATCCCTACTTTCTCAATAGAATGAATAGAATGACTAGAAGAAGAATTTAATTGACAGAGTTGACAGTATTCATCCACCCATTGATTACAAGATATTGGGTCAGTTGCTCACACACAAAAACACAGAGAGACATTTTACCTCTAAAGTCTAAACGATATAAAAGTAGGTACATTATATTACATTGTATTTTATACGTATATCAAAACACCAACACCAACACCAACATTCAAGAGACCAGAGAGAGACATGTAAACAATTATACACTGTACACAGCTTGGTTATGTCAATCACACGATACACGATGGTTTGGTTTAGTTTTGGTACATTATCACACTTTGGTTTGGTTTGGTTAAATTGTAATTTTAATTGTTTTGGTATTACACATTGAACGTCAACTTGGGCGGAGGGTTAACATTAACATTAACCACAAAATCAACCACCAAATTAATTATTATTACTTACATATTATACGAATATATATTTTCCATAGAGAGAGTACACACACATAGACTACTCAATGATTAATGACTGATTCACGTAGGTTAGCTCACTCAGGATTTACGATTAGAATTACAATTAAATAAATTGACCGGTCAACACAAAAATTCCAACACCATAAACCATCCAATAAAAAGATAGAAAAAGAGATAGGAAAAGAAGAAAGTTATGAAATATTTAGTTTTCACAACACTGCATTTAATACTTTAAAATATACACTTAACATTTCATATCATCGCACTTTATTTTGTTGTACACAGTTGCTAAAAATTGACTCAAAAGTCAGGCCAGTCAAATGTTGTATATAGTGTGTACTTATGTATTCTAAAGTTAGCATGACCACTTAATCTGGTATAGGGAAAGCATTATATTGTTAATAATTGAAATTTAGTGGGAAGGGACAGGAGAAATGTGACGGAAGTGATATGTAAATATTTTATAATATGTTGTATATTGTACATGAATTGTGCCTGCATCTAGATCTACGTTTCTATCTATTATGTACTGTCTGTGAATTGTGTATCATGGGGTTTGACACGTGTTATTTGAAAACTATGGAACATGTCAATGTCAGCCCCTTGTCTTGTCTAACGGGGAAAAATATCTGCTCTAGACATTCTAGAATCTAGACATACAGTCACACGCCATTGACACTGACAAATATATTTCTCCTCATACAAACACACACACAGATAAAAACACATACGCTACAAGCAAACTGAGAGAAAGACAGAGAGAGACAAAACAGGAAGATGAAAATTCGAGACATTGTCTGTCTGTTTCTTTCTAATTCAGCTCTTCTCCGCATGTACCATGTGCAATGTACAATTCTTTCACCCACACTTAAACATGAAGCATAAAAAATTATTGCATTTACAGTAGAAATCATGTGGAAAAATGTATACATAGTTGCAGAATTTTCCATGAACAATAACCAGGCTTCACCACTGTCTTCTATCTCTAATCTGCATTTTATGAATACCAAGCACGTAAATCGAGTGACGTGTGTTGTGTACTTTGTGCTTTTTGCATGTTGTCTACATTTGACATACATTTATGTTACATGAGCAACTTTTCGTACAAAAAAGAGCATAATAATCATAATAATTCTGTGAATATTGATAAGGTACAAAATAAAAAATCTATACAGTATCAAAAGCTACTCCTGTTATTTAATATGGAAAATTTGAACGTTACGTCAAGCGCTGTATCTATCTGTAGTTAAGCATGCTCAAAAGCGGTTAAGCACGTATCTTGAAGAGACCTGATGACTGATGACGTTCAAAATTCAAACAAATAGATTTTAGTTTTTTTAAAATGCATATCAAAAAGCTACATTTAAGACAAAGAGTACAAAAGTAGAGAATAAAGCGTTAAAATATCAAAGACACATCAAAAATGACGCAATATCACTCTATATTTTCTTGGTAAGAGATTAAAAACAGCAGTCTTACAGTTTATTGAGTTTTGGGATGTATCATAGATCAAGGTCAATATATACATGTCCTTTTGCATGTATAAAATTTATATGAGTCCAAGGTAACGTTTGATACTTAAATGAGGAAAAATAAGCAATTTTGCCATTTGTGTAAAGCGAGTTGAAGTTCTTATACCTATTGAAGAAGAGAGGAGTTGAGAGAGTTAGGAGTCAGTCCATTTCTATGTAGATAGTAGATACATTTGGCTAAGCTTTGGACTTTGGATGTTGGACAGAGATTTTATAGCTTGCTGTTATTTTTATTGGATATAATACCATGACAACCAGAACCATGCTCAAGAGTCAAGAGCCAGGAGTCAAGACAAGACAAGACAGGCGACGATGGGCGATGGAGACAAAAGGCAAATGGGACGAGCTTCAACTTGAAGGTAAACGACGTGGCAACAGGAGTAAAAAGAATAGGTCATTTAAAACAAAGTGTTCATTGTACATTTTACAACAAAATCTGTACAATCTCACGCATATCGCTCTCATTTTATCACTTTGGGTGAGACTGAACGACTTTCGGAAGTCATTGAGGGAAAACACACGAAGGTCCACCGTAAAAAATTGAGGAAAGGAAGGAAAAGACTAAAATGAAATAACCTACATCCTCCTTCTCTACATCTTTGTCCGACCCATGTATTTTATGTGTTGTATATGTAAACTGTATGCCGTATACATTATGATGTCTTTGATAAAGTTCCAACAGTTAAAGAGTTTAAGAGCAAGTCAAGAGTGAACAAGATGTAGACAACAAAGTGTTCTTCTTATTTGTATATGCATGAATACAAACTACAAACAAACTACAGTCTCAGACACAGAACAAAAACTTGTTTCTCCTTTTTGCCTTTTCTTAGATTTGACTTGCCTTTAAATTGCAAGCTGGAAAAAAACTAAATGATGGGTTAATTGCCTGACCATCTAATTTTTTTCTCTCGTCATTCTCAAGCATACTTTTACTTTTTCTTGGACAAAATGAGCTGACTGTTTTTTTTGTACATTTTTCACTTTGTACTGGAACTTTTCAATTATCAAACTTGGGACAGTTTAATTAACTCTACAAGAAAAATAATTTAACCTTGGTTTTATTTTATATTTTCTTGTTTTACTTTCAACTGATAATATCAATGTACAAGAGACGCGCATAAACAGGAAATGAATGAACTTTTGACACATTCACTTTCTTTTTTCCCCCTAGTATCAAGTGTCCCCTTTCAAATGAATAGGCAGCATTGGAAGATTTTTTTACTATTTTTCATTTCCTTCTTAGTTAAAAAAGGCGACCGTAAGATTTGCAAGGTTTCCTCATCCAGCAGTGAGCACACGAAAATTCTCATATAAATACCATAAAGGCGGAGAAAATGATAATATTGGAATGAGGATGAGCAAAATCCGTTCTAATGTCTCAAGTCTTGAGTCTTCAGAGTTCCTTCGTAAAAAACTAAGGAGAAGAACTACAAGTTTGAAGCATGAGATAAAAAACAAAAAGAGCCGAGTATAACCCAGACTGAAGAATCAAGTGACCAGGAAAAATGTGTACATCTTGGATTTGGGTTTGGGTTTGAGTTTCGTCTGTTTCCCCTGCTTGAAACTTGTTCACTGGGCGGTCATCCATCGACTATTTTCTAATCGAAGAGCAAGGGAAAAACTTCTTATGACAAAAAGAAGAAGATTCAGAACCCAAATCCAAACCCAAACCAAACTATTTCCGAACCACAACCGTGAAACTTTTATATGGGTTCACTTTTTTTACCCGCCCCAAACTTTGCTCCTCCACACTGTATGCAGTACGAGTTACAAGTATCCAAGTAAGTATCTGTGCTCTGTGCTCCTACAAACAAGTACGGAAATTTCCAGCGGAAAAGGCAGAAAAACAAAAAAAAACTCAATCGGGTTTAAGAAGACGTAGCACAAGAAAATCTACTTTCTCCACATCAAGAATGTGGATTCTAGATTCTAGATTCTAGATACATGTGTAATGTGCATATTGTACAATGTAATATGTATTTGTTGCTTTTCTCTTCTCATGGTTGAGACTTTGGTTATTTTGCAACTTTTTTTGTAAGAACAAGTAAAGAAAAAAAGATGGATTTGAACCAGGATTGAGAAGGACGAGTATCAAAAGGCCAAATGCTAAAATATATTCGGAGGAAGAAAGTTTTTTAATTATTGTATCTTTCTCATGCATCATTTTCACTTTCTCCCATTTTCACGCTTCCCAAGAAAACTAGAAAATTTTTGCGCGGGTGATAAAAAAAACTATCCTTATATAGTTACGATACTATCGTTTCGTTTCGTTTCGTTTATCCTTCATCATTGTAAGTAAATTGATAGTTGATCCTTGAATCTTTGAATCTTTGGGGTCTGTGGATAACTGAGGATAACTGATGGAGTACTGGACGGGGCTGACATTTACAATGGCGATCTAAAGTCTCAAGTTTCAAGTTTCAGATTAATTTCAATACAAAACATTTGATGATTTCATTCAGTAAATTTTTTTACAGCTTTCTGAAGCACCACTATTGATTATTGATGTTGAAGTTGATGATGATGAATGAAGAGAATTTTTGACAGTCTCCAATCAATTCCTCGTTTCTCTTCCTCAAATAAGACATGGAGAATTAAAAGAAGCTTTGTGTATTTGTGTACATTGTACACTGTGCAGTGTGCAGTTTCCATCTCTTTTCAATCCAAGATCCAAGCGCAATTCAAGTTCAATGGTGGTGGTGGTTTTACTTGGTAAAATAGTGAAATGGGGTGAGTTTACTATTTACAAAAGCTCCAGTTTTTTTATTCTTTCAACTTTGCCCTTGTACATTCTGTACCAATTTCTCTATTGATATGTTTAAGACTCTCAAGATTATGAGCAGGATGTATAGAAAAAAAACAGCTAGGATTTAGAGGTTCATTCTTCTTTCTTTATTATCATGAACATGAACGGGCTTCAAAGATGTATTCATCTGAGGATTATTCTCAGTTTCCTTGCTGTATCCATTCAATTCAACTTAAGCATATCTCGTGGCTTGTAATTGCTTCTGCAAAGCGTCAAATACAAATATAAATTTGGCGGGTTAAAATTGTAAGAAAATATAATTTGAATAGTGCGCAGTTTGCGTTCCTCTTTTAAAAATTCATCAAAAAAATACCAATGTATTTGATGAGTAATTGTTTTCGTGATTTAGTAATTCAGCTTTACAGTAATTGAAAATTGTATATTTAGCTCGTTGAGAATTAAAAATTAAGGTAGTGAGAATCACTTCATGATTGATGGGATACTAAGTGGTTGGAAAGAATCTCGAGTCTTGAGTCTTGACATTGGAATTTTCTCAAGTGCCCATTTCAGTGGTCGAGCGAACGTCCATCCTTCCATCGTCAATTGCTCGGAGAGAATGTGAAGAATCAACAACAAGAGTGTGGGAAATTAGCTGTGAAAAAAAAGTAAGGGGAAAAAATTCCTCCTGTGGAGAAATCTAGAAAAACTTTTGGTCCATCTACTACAAATTTTCCCAATGCTGGTTTCTCCTTTCTATGCTGGATGCTGGCTATACAGAAATAGAATTCTCTACAGAGACAGAGCCAGAGACAAGAGATAGAAGAGACAGAGAGGGAAATAAAGGCATACTAAAATAGAGTAGAGAGAGTGTGTGTGTGTATGGTTTTAGTTGATATTGGTTCTTTAGTTTTTGGTTCTTCTTGTGATGTGGCTATAGGAAAAACAAATATCTACAAGGGGAAAGGAGAGAAAGCGTGGAAAATCAAGAGCGACAATCAAATGTATTGATTTCTCTCTAGTCTACTTCACTCTCTACTCTCTGCTCCCTGCTCTATGTCCAATGTTCCTTCTCATACACAAACCTAATATATTGTAGTCTCACAGTCTCGTACTAACCCAGATACTCTACACTCTAGACTCTAGATTCTGGATTCTGGATTCTGTGTGGATCCACAGAATCTCTATGTATCCACACCTATGTACAATGTACATACATGCAGCATTCAAAATATACTGGAATCCAGAGTAAGATAGATAGAAAGCCAATAAAAAATCAAGGAGGAAGAAGAACAGTAGCAGTAGTAGCAGAGATAACTTTCCAACTCTCTCTCCCCCTTTCTCTGTCATTCTATTTTCATCTCAAACTTTTTCTCCAGGTTCAACGTTCAGTGTTCAGCGTTCAACGGGGAGAAAGTTGAGAGTCTCGTCCTGGTGTATAGAAAAGAGAGTAGAGAATCTAGTCCTTCATGTTTCATGTGCTTTTTTTTATCAGTGGCCTTTTCAGACAAGCCTCATCTTAGCTGCATCTCCACCAGTACCAGTGCTAGTGCCCGTATAAAAATACACAGAATACATTTGTATGCTGTAGAGAAGGAAGGAGAATGGCGAATGGAGAATGGAGAGTTTTGAACTGTGAGCTGAATGTGTCGTCATTATGTAATCTGAAAGAAGGTTCCTTCTTTTCAGTTATTCTATTCACTATGCAGCCGCATCCCTATGCGGCCCTCCTTGTCTTTGCCGTCCTCTTTGTCTTTGGATCCTTGTCTCTTTTGTCTTTTTCATGTTGTCTTGAGCCCCGTTGGCTCCTTTACTGCTTCTCTACTGGTACTGGAGACTGGGTATTGAGTCAAATGCAGCTTGAGGTTTTCTATACTTTCTTCTCCTCTTGTCATTTTACTGCTGTACTCTCACTCTCACTCTCTCACTCTCTTTGCCTTTTTGTTTAACTCATTTCTGTTCATTTCTTATCAAGCAGGAGACGGCTGCTTCATTTTCTTGTGTGCTTGTCTTTTGTCTCATATGCTTCTTGTCTTGTTTCTTCTCTCTAGTCTCTGGCTGTTAGCTGGAGGAAAGGAAGGCTTAAACTATGTATTAGTAGCAGTAGTAATAATAATGAAGTAGATAGATAGATAGGTTCTTGTTTGCCACAGTTGTATGTATATTTTGTATTGTATTGTAGGAAAAGAAAGATAGGACCAGGGAAATATACGACTTCCTCTTTTTCATTTTACTTTTGCCATTGAATTACACGGGGGGCTTTGGACTTGTGAGTTTGGAGGTTTGGAGGTTTGGAGTTTTGGAGATTTGGACCTTGAATTAGCCCAAGATTATGTGCTCATTCTTTCGGTTCATATTCTGGATGCTCTTTTACTACAAAATACTAAATGCTGCTGTATGTTGTGAGTTGAGAGTATTTGTACTCATGCTGTCTTCCTCTTGCTCTTTTAAGCTTCACCAATTACAGCCGCCTGTACAGAGTTTGGTGTAGAGAAGTTGAATGAAACAAGGAAATGACACATTATGCCATGCTTCAACTTACATTATTACCTCGATCTTACGACACCAACTAGTCACACTCAGGCTCACCCATTTTCATTTCCTTTTGTCTTTCTTTCATTCCTTTTTGACTATTGTCTCTGGTTCTGGCTCTGGTTTTGGTTCTGTGTTTATATTATTTGTCTGACTGCATGTTCTTCTTTTTATATTTCTACTTAACATCTTTTACAGAGAGTCCAATAAGGTAAAATGGAAAGGAGAAAGTTTGACAATCCAAGAATTTTCATTTTGTCCTATGTTTGAAATAAAAGCTTTGTGGCGGTTGAGATTAAGAATGTAGAATGTATCTCATAATCGTATACTTATACTTACATCTCATGTGTACCAAGTATCAAGTATCAAGCGTATTATTAAAGTGTGAACGAACCCATTTTTGACACACGCTCACTCTCACTCACACTTACACAACTTGTATAAATGTATTAGCCTAGGGTTTTCATTATTCTCTAGTTTGTTCCGGATTATGCCTCTTACCTCTTTATCGTAAAACTTTCATAGTCGTATATTTCCAAAAGGTGTAACCACTTACTTATTCTTCTTCTTCTTACTACATGATACATTTTAACAGCATGTAAGAAGTAAAATGTACAATTTAGAATGAATCTACAACCTTTTATTTCCTTGTCAGAACATTTAACAGAAACACGGCTTTAAACATTGACTTATATAATATTGCGTAACATTGAATATTGAACGTAGAACATACTGGACGTAGCCTGAGGTAAATTCACCAATTTGGCTATTAGAAAAGGTTAAGCTGTCTAAGCCGGTGCTGGTGGATTACGAATTACAAATTAAGAGTTAAAGTTTCATGCCTGTTTAAAGCTTTTACTGCAGCAAATGATGGAAAAAATGGCAAACCAAAAAGCTAAGAGTTATGTAAACCATTTCAATTTAATAGCGTACTTTTACAATGTACATATCATCACAAAACTTTGGCTATATTTTAAGTTAAGTGCGTCATCGTTTGGTAAATTTAAAGGTTTGGGAGGGTCACACATGATTATTATTATTATTTTACAAAATACATTATAAATAAAAGTAATATTAATGAAAAAGTACACGGGGTTTTTTAGGTGACAAATCGTTACACTATGGATTACATGAGTTAGATGCTACTTAACTTAATTTGATTACTTTAGAAAGATGGATGGATCAGAGAGAGAGATACGACTAACACAATGTAGGGGACTATTGAAAAAGATGGTTATTTACAAAAGAGAATGAAAGTAGTGAGTAGCTACAACCACTAAAATATTCAAAGAGGGGTACATGAAATATGAAATGTGTTGTGTTGGAAGTTGCAAACATTACAATTCTATACCATTGTCATTATTATTATTTTACAAGTAGATAGATAAAGAAATGCAAGTATAAATTCTAAAGAGCTGTAGGAGTACTCAACGCGAAAATACTTGTTATCTCACACATTAGGAGAAAGCACAGTGTTAGGTCATCATTACCTACAGGAATTGAATTCAGGGTTCAAGGGTAAAAGGTAAACGAAGAAGGAAGCAATGTCAATTTTTAGTTGTTCAAAATTCAAATTCAAAGTACATGCATTTATGCATAGGGTAAAAAACGAAGAAAAAGGGGAAAAGTTACTTTATTCATCAAAAAGGTTGGGTTTAGTATCAAAAGTTCTTTCCACTTTTACCATACATCCACAGATATTTATAGGCATTCCACAAAAGTACAAATGCTTCAAAAGACAAAAATCGTAGGAAATTCTTCAAAAATCAAAGACTTGTCAAAATAAAAAAAGAGGAAGAATATCGAATCGTAAATCATATATCATAAATCATCAATTTCATAATTCAAAATTCAAAAAGGTATAGAAATTCATGAACTTGGTATTGATATAAAAAACATAAAAAATATTAAATAGTAAACAGCGACATTGAAAAAGTTTACTCAAAGCAAACTTAATCAAATGAATAAAAAATTTATTAAGAAGAAGAACTTTGGAAATACTTATTATAAAAATCCAAAAAAATTGGGGTAGAAGATATAGATAGTAGACAAGCGAGCGGGCAAAGGGAAAGGTTGAATGGGATTTATACATAAAATACCTTCTAATCCTTCTTAGTCTTGAATACAACGCAATTACAGAACGAAGTTTTGTCCAGTTTGTCTCTCCAACACTTTTTGATCTAGATCGGGATTGAAGCCTGAAAAATTAATCACGAGCTCTCGTTTTTTCTATTTATTTTATTTTTTAGTACACTTATATAAAATATTGTGTTAGTTCAAAGTTTAAAGGTTCATTAAATACTCAATGCTCATGTCTTATGTAACAATGAATTCTTTGTATCTTTGTATCTCTTTGTTTCTCTACTTTAAGTTGATCCCTTTCATTCTTTAATTAAAACAAACAGAGGAATTTTTTTAGGGAAAGGACAATCTTTGAAACCCAGTTAGGTTGAATAAAAACATGATGGATTAATATTTACTATTTACTATTTACTATTTACAATACAAATGTAATATTATACGATACGTCATGTTGTATGTTGTACGTTGTTAAATTTTCACACAGTATTTAAAACTCAAAATTCAAACTTCAAAACTCAAAATTAATCAGCAGTGTACATGTGTAGAAACTGAAAACTGTGCATAAAATAGCTATATGTTCACAATATGATTGGATTAGAAATTTCTCATTCACTTTCACACTCTCATCATCATTAATGGCACAAAAAACAAGAGTTGATGATTAGATTAGTACGCACGGTCTCTCATCATTATGAAAACTGTAAATAAATTAATACTACCAAGTAAATATGTATATAAGCCACTCTCACAATTTGTAGGTACTTGTAAATAAATATTAGTATTAGATACTTCACGCGTAGTCAGTAATCTTTAGTCTGTACTTTGTATGTGAGTTCCAAGCTCCGAAATTACTTATTTTTCATCCTCTTGGTGCCCGATTCATGTCAAAGTCATTTATCCCCATACCCCATACGTTTGCAGGAGCTATAGAGATTTACTCATTTATTTATTTATTTATTCACAGCGCATTCATGAGCATTTACTTACATTCAGCTCATGAGCTCATGGAGGACGGTGAAACATAGAGATACATATAATACACTGGAGCGTTCAAAAGTATACCTACTATTTATCTTGTGTGGCTGTGGTTGATTCAAATTCATTATGGAATATGGAATGGAGACGGATCAGGCATAAGGCATACGGATATCAGAGTGAATGGATCATGTGATGACGTGGATTATTCGTCATCACGATCTGCCTCGCTTTTCATGTACGAGGTACACGGGTAATAATTCTACTTGTAATTCGAATAATATTATGTGATCCGTAAATTATGAAGAGTGAAAGGAGTGTGTGTAACTCCAGGAGTCCAGACCGCACACAAGGTTACAGGGAAAGTCAGAAAGGGTCCTTATCACATTAACTCATTAGTGGGCGGTTCACTGAGCTGAATTTTATGCTTTTCCCTTTACATTCATACACTGTCAATGAGCTCTTATTCCACTTTATTTATTTATGTATAGCATGAGTAATGAGTACTCACAGTATGTACAATGTACAGATTGTACAGTGTATAGTTACAGATCTTTGTGCTGGTCTTCAATAGCAACTTCCACTACACGTAATATCAAATAAAGGCTAATTGGGAAAAGTACACGCGGGAGTACAGAGTACATGCTGGCATCAATACGCAATACAGATTGTCAGAATGCATCAACTTGGTGAGATACAAAAGGCATGTCTACCGTACAATATTTGACATGCTCTGGATCACTGGACTTTGTATTTGGAAGAGCTTGTCCAAAGTCACACTGAAGAAAATTTTCCAGAAAGAGTAAGAGTAAAAGATTTTTTCCCCTTCGAAGAGTAAAATTTAGGGAAGCGATGCCCCTTGTAGAGTAATCCTTCCACTTTACTTAGAGTAAAAGTTGTTTTACTCTTTGTAGAACAAA
>JAQGBI010000194.1:0-23485 GCA_034698325.1 Sminthurinus elegans | reverse complement strand
CTCAGATCAACAACCTAAAAAAAAAATGAAAAGGCAACATGTACTTATAATGGATGAAGTTGATGGTGTTTCTGGAAATGAAGATCGTGGTGGTATTCAAGAATTAATCAAACTTATTAAAAAAAGTCGTATTCCTATTATTTGTATCTGTAATGATAGACAAAATCAAAAAATCCGATCCCTTTCAAATTATTGTCATGATTTAAGATTTGAGCAACCAAATACTACACAACTCAAAGGACTTATACAACAAATTTGTTTTAAAGAAAAAATTAAAGTTTCAAGTGCACTCCAAGAACAACTTATTTCAAGTACAAATCAAGATGTTCGTCAAATTCTTCATCAATTACAAATGGCTAAAGAAATTGACATGACATCCGAATCCATGAACATTTACAATCCTAAAAAGGATTTACATTTTGGACCATGGGACGTTGCAAAAAAAGTATTTTCAGCTCAAGATCATGCAAATATGTCAATTAATGACAAGGCTTCCCTCTTCTTCCAGGACTATAATATTGGTCCTTTATTTGTTCAAGAAAATTATATTAATGTGAAAGATCCAATGGCTGCAAAGGGGAATCGATATAAAAAAATGGATCTTCTTAAAGCTACGGCATCATCCCTTGCATATGGAGATGTTGTGGAATCAATGATTAGGAAATCTCAAAATTGGAATTTATTACCTACTCAAGCTATTTTTCAAAGCATCCTGCCAGGTTAACTTAATATATATGTTATGTTTAATTACTGTTTATAAGTAAATATTTTATGTATTTTAGTATAATTTGAATAATATTTTCTATTTATTTATTCATTTATATAATTTATAATATTTTAATTTAATTAAATTTGAATGTGTTTCTTCTTCTTTAGGTGAATACATGGAAAGTAATTCAATGTCTAGATTGGATTTTCCTAAATGGTTAGGAAAAAATTCTACTACAACTAAAAGACAACGACTCCTCAGAGAACTTCATAATCATGCTCATTTAGAAATATCTGGAAGTTTGGAGGCTTTGAATATGGATTATATACCACTTTTTAAACGTAAAATTTTGCGGCCGCTATTAGATAATAATGTGGAAGATGCTGTATCTTTTATGACTGTAAGTTTTAAACATTCCTTCTTCTTCTTTTTTTTAAACAAAATTATGCATCAAAAATATTTACTAATATATAATAATCAATCTGATTTTACGATACATAATTGTAATCTAATACACCTTTCATTGACTTTATGTATATGAATTTATAGAATTACACACTGCTCCGAGATGATTTCGACAGTATCGATGAATTAGCAAGTTTCTCAGGACTTTTTGAAAAAGGATTTAAGTATGAAAATGTTTTAGCAACAACAAAAAATACTTTTACTCGTTCTATCAACAAGAAATTATTCTTGCCTTATACTATTGATTCTGTAATTAAGAAAACACGAGGAACAGGAGGAATGAATGAATCAGAGGGAATTGGTGATGAAAATCTTTTTGATATTGATGAATCCGAATCAGATCAAAGTGAAGATGAAAATTTTGAAAAAGATAAAATGATTAAAATGAAAACATCTAAAGCAAAAAATTCCTCTGGAAAATCAAAATCTACTACTACCAAAGCTACTAACAGTACTCAAATGAGAAAAGCTCCAAAAGGTAAAATGTGAAAATCCTTAACATATTATATATTATAGTCATTCAAAAGAAAGGTGACAAAGATATTTAACAAGTTTTTAATGATTATTACTATTATTATTCTTAATATTGTGGTATATATTCGTTGTGATCAAAGTAAAGATGATTTACAATAATACTAATAGCGATGATTGTGAAATAGAAAAAATGGTACTATTATGCATATTTTATACTACGGTGATTGACCAAATGATTAATAATGTACAACAACAAATATGAAATTAGTCTTCCAACATTTAAAATTGAATACAAAATGGCACAGTTTATTTAACTATATTTTTTGTATTTTGTGTGATATTATAATAATATTATTATAATCTCTCAATATAATAATATTATGTATGTAGCACTGATAACAGAAAAGCTACTATCATTCAACTTATTACTATGTTTAAAAAAAAAATTATACAGAGTAAGAAATAACTTTTTAAATATTATTATGATACCATTCTTACAATAGTGAAGTTGATTATGTACAGTAAAAAAAGCAGTCATATTAAATCACTGCAGTGAAAACTGTATAACTTATATAAGATTTCTCAATATACTATAATATACTATCTATAGATATTATGTAGAATTGATAAATAGTTGTATTTTATCAGTATAGTATTTTCTATTTTATACTGCCAACTTTTTTAAATCTTGACAACAAGTTGTTCATTCTAAATAATATTATAGTAAAGTAATATTATAATGATCGTAATAGCAATAATAATTACTTATTTTCATTCATATTACCATTACTTAGTATTTAGGATGACATGAAATTACTTTCATTGTGGATTACCATGTAAAATCTGTAATCTGTACAGTAATATATAGTATCCTGTCTAAAAGCCTTTTGCTTTTCTAGAATATTTAATGTAAAATATTACAAATATTGCGACTAATAATCATCGAATAATATGCATTATGAACAGTAATACTAATAATTATTATTTATCAAATACAAAATAATAGTAAAAAGTATTTGAACAGCGTCGTGATAATTTAGTATTATGTACTCAGTGGTCTTTGATATTACGAAATCGTGTTATCTGTATTCTATATTATTATCATTATATCTTTGATGTAAATGTACACAAATATAATAGTTTACTACAAAACAACGAAAAAATAAAGCAAAAATTCTAATGTATATATAGTAAAAGCGTTTTGTAACAATAAAAATAGCAATATCATAACATATTATATAGTTGAAAAAACGTTATACATATTATTCATGTTCAGAGTATTTCAAGTTCTATTTATAAATATAGTTTTTCATTTTAAGTACATTTTACAATGTGATATGTTTCAGAAGTTAACTCGAATTTTCATAAACAAGATACATATTATATATAGTAGTACATCAAGTTGCTAGATACTCAAATTACAAATTAAGTTTTATTATTATTATTATTCTTGATGATTTAGAAAAACCTTTATTACAATAACATCTCAATTACATGTCCAATATAAGCATTCTTGGTTATTATTTCGTAATAATATATAGTTCATATTTATCATATTTATAGCATATATATATATTATGTACAAAATACAAAGTACATTTACGATTATTTATTTGACCACACAGAATGAAACGAGTCTATGATCTACGAAATAGTATTATATAATATTATACAATATACATAAAATAACCTTAAACATAATCTTATAAAAGATAGTTCGTAATGCAATCAGTAAAATACTACAAAAAAAAATTCTGTACACAGTCTAGTATTTATAGGGCTTTTAAGTTTTTTTTTTATATACTTAACTGATTCCGATAATTATAATATAATAACTTATACATCTTATATACTTACTACATAATATTTGTTCATTTTTGTTTTATTTCTAAGGTTTTAGCTCTAGGTATTGATAAGGTACCTGAATAGTCCTATTTCTGTGCTCTACTAATAAATAGCCCGGTGTTTTAGCTGATGCCAAAACAGATACGACCTCTCCTTTGAGCAAACGAAATTCAGACGGTGTTCCATCATCTAAAAAAATATAAGAAATTGTATAATAATGATACACTACAGTATTATGTATTATTACTATTAAGTAAGATGAAAATGAATGTGTATATAATATATATACAACAATGAGTTTACAAAAAAAAGTATACAGTAATGAATATAAAAAGTAAATATAAAATTTAAATTTTTACCTGGAAATGACATTTTCATAATACGAGTTTGAGGATAACATACTTTAGTATTACCAGCAACAGTATATGATCTGGCTGGTGGAAGTGGAGGTGGACGAGTCTACAAGAAACCAAAAAAAAAAAGAAAAAAAGAATTTTAGCATATATGTCGGAATGAAAATTTTTCTTAAAAACTATAACCTTTTTGTTCATAGAATAAACATATTTTATATTATGTACATGCATACAATTTACATAATATAATATGCTTGCATAAAATATTACCATATCAAGACCAAAGAGATTGCACGTTTGCTGAACTAATTTTGGGTCACACCGTTCCATTACGTCAGGTGGTGGTGTACATGAGATTGGCATAGGTCTTGGCCTTCCTCCTGTATTATTATTGGCATTACTACTAACCCCACTACTACTATTACTATTTACAATGGTTGCAACACTCGTTGTATTTAATGTTGGAATAACAGGAGGACTTGTTGTCAAATTTCCACTGGATAGTTGGGCATTGTTATTGCTGTTTAGGATAGTTGTTCTAGGAGCTGGAATAGGTAAGGGTGATGCAGCAGAATTTTGATTGATTTCATTGGTTGGCATTTGAGGGGAATGAGACTGAAGAGTATGTAAATTTGCCATGGATGAAGCTGTTGCAGGCACGATGACACCATTTCGATAAAGTACATTGTTATTTGTATTAGTTACATTATTGTTAATATGATTAGTATTTAAATTGGCACTGTTTTGACTTGGATTGTCGGACGTTGTTGGCAATAGATGAACTTGACAAGGTGGACGATGAGAAGGCACAATGGAAGACGGTAATGGAGGTCCATGAGATGTCGGTTGAAACCTTGAATTAAATCCTTGACGCATGATTGGCCATCTTTGACGACAATGCCATCCTCTCCATGTAGATTGAATAAGAGTTGCAGCTCGGTTACGTGTTACAGTTCGGAAAGCTTCTAATTGTTGCCTGGCCCCTTCACTATTTGACCAAAAAATAAATAAATGAATTAAGACTTACTGACAAAAATGTACCATGTATGTTGTATCTATATACAACATATTTTACAGAATATAGAATATATAGTATATAATTATTTATAAAATGGTGAAAGTTACTTTTACTTGCTAGGTTATTTGGAATTATTATTTTAAAACGTTTAAGTACATATAATATATAATATGTAGCAGTAGTAAAGAAAATATGAAATTTTAAGAAAAACTTATTTACCTCATGAACATGTGACGTTTTCCGAGAGCCCAACTAATAGAAATATGGCCAAGAGCTTCCCTAATACTTCCATCTAAAGAATTTTCAAAACATTCTAGTACCAATTGGCAATCCTCCATTACACGATCATCAGTTCGAGCGAGTTGATGAAAAGGTGCGAGTAATTTGTAACGAGCATTGAATGCTTTAAAGCGAAGTCGATGAGGATATCCATGTGCCATAAGATTAATTGTTTCGAGAACTTGAAAAGCACGGAGTTGTTTTGAGATCGTATGACGATCAAAAATGTCATGTTGCTGATTATGATTAATTTTGATACAACGGATAAAATGTGGACGAGTCTGTTTGAGCGTTCTTCTTAAATTATTCAAATTTGTGAAAAAGTCTTGTGTCAGTGTAGTTTCAGGCTCTACTCGATTTTGTCTAGATAAATAATTAGTAGGAAAAACATGTCAATTTCTTTGGAGAAAGTAGCGAAAAAAACAAACTATGTACAAAATACAAAATAATAAAAATACTCACACCGAGGACATAATATTATTTAAAACTCAAATAAATGGATTTACATTACTCGATAGAGAAAGAAAACGGATTAACGAATTATATAAAACTATGAAATGATTACTGTGGTACTGAAATACTTGTATATATAGTTTATAATAATATACCTTTCTACGTAGAAACCTGGTGAGATTCGAAAATTAATTCCACGAGGCGAGGGCTCCATCCCTCCAGCACCGAGAATTTTCAATTCTGATGAAAATAAGTGACTGGCAAATCCAAAACTGCATCTATGCTTGTGAAAAACTGCAACTAAATCATCAGCTAAAAGATCCCGATTTGTTTCTAAAATTCAAGAATTAAAAATAAAACAAACAAACAAACAAATAATCAAAATCAATTCCTTACAAATTTCATGTGTACGGTAATTTTAGTGATAAAAAACTGATTGGGTCAATTAAGTATTTACCCAAAAACTCTGTAGCATTGTAAGTAACTTTTCCTGCATAATGTTGAATTGCAAATGATCTCATAGACTCTGCGGTTTTTGTTTCTAAAAGTCTTGAATTTTGTTTATTTTGTATTCGAACTTTTTGAATGTAACCTTCAACAGTTCCTCTCATACTGCACTCTGCATCAAGCATACTGAGTAGTCCAGTTCTCTGTAAAATGTGTCATTAAACAAAGGGGTATTTAAAGTATAGTTATAATTTTTTACCCACTGGGGAAAGGATATAAAGCTTATATAATGATACGTATAATGTACACGCCTATATGTATTCATGAAATTTGTATCTGTGTGATATTTTTATCCAAATTACCAAAGATGACATGAGGTCAATGCATGGAATATTATCCACATAGTCTACTTCCCAATCACATTGAATCCCCTCATCTCTACATGAATCGATGGTCTATAGAGAGAGAGATATAAAGGAAAATTCCAATAAATTATACTTTGTGAATTATGAATGATTTTCTAGAGATAGAAATAGCACAAGATTTTAAGTATAACCAACAAGTTTTTAGTATACACTTACGCCTTTGAAAGTATGAGTATTGTAAAAATGTTGTAGTGTCTCGGCACAGAGATTAATACATAGTTGTTCCAAGTGACTGGGCTCCTTATTCGATTCAAATCCAAACATATCCAGGACACCGATAAAATTTTCTGTGGCGTAACTTACAGCATTATTCAGTGCTGTCATGGATTTACTAGCTTTGGATCCGGCAGTTCCTACCGTTGAAGCATGTTGACTTTGAGTCTCCTGATTATGAACGGAATCAGAACCTGAACTCATTGTACCAGGCGTAGATCCCAATTTTTTCAAGGAATTGGCTCGTCTATGGGAGTAATAATTACATACAATGAGTTATAAACATAAGTACATATAAACTCATAATTATGAAAAAAATACATAAAGTAACTTTAGGATAAACGAGGGGAAAAAACTGTAGCTAGTAACGTACTTTTGGATTGTAGAGACTGTTCGACAATAAAGGGATTTAGCAAGTGAGTCCCTGGATAAATTTGACAAATTGGCATCACATCTCGATCTAACCAGTTGACTTCGAACATTGTGTGTCCTCGTTGTCAGTCCTTGTTTGAGTGCTGTCTCTGATACTCCCAACAAAGATGCAGCTGCTTGTAAATCAGATTGACCCTGTATAGACACAAAGAGATACATATACATTATATAAATTATCATAACTTTGAACACACACACATTAGCACTAGTCGTACACATTAGTTTTTAATCCATTTCATCATACCTCAACTTCAACTTCCATGCATGTGGATTCAACAAATTGGACATTTCCAAGTAAAATGACTGCAGCAAGGACACGAACTACCTCGAGGAATGGAATACCGAGAACAGCTAAAAGAAAAAACAAAACCCACAATATTAGATATAGTCTTTAAAAAATATGTACCATATTTGCCAAATTTTCACTATAATATAGTCATTCATTTCACTTTTGAATATCTGTTGTTGTTGCCTAATATATGTATATTTTTACTTTTTCTGCCAAAACTATTTAATCCATTAAATCCATTAAAGTGAAATTACTGTACGGATGTTGCTGAACTTGTATCATTATTACATTGTAAATTGTAGTACACAGATATATACATGATAGGAACAAGAAGGTGGTATTTTTCATTCCTGTCAAAAAACAACTCTTGTCGGTCTATCATCTATTACATATTAGATACATAATGTATCCACAGTTTCATACTTTATAAACTTTAAACACTGGACTGGAGCTCAATATGATGATTAAACCCGTCAAGTGAGATTCTGTTTCCAAGTTTAGTGCAATATTACACAAAGAAGAAGAGTAAAGTAAACACTCCCATGCATACAAACAACAACAATAACAAACATGATGTAGTATACTTGTAAATTGTACATTTTCATTTTGACTTGAAATATTATACTTAGTGAGCGTGGCGAGATGCAAATAATAACGTGTCTTATCGTAATTGTTTTGTCTGTTACGTCTATGTTTTACATCAGTGTACAAACACCATGGCTCAGAGATAAAAAAGAAAGAGAAAGATTTGTGAAAGAATTCATAAAGAATATACAGACTATACATATTTTATGCATACACACACATTCCATGCATGAAACTTGAAACTCGAGAAGTATAATTTTGTAGCCTCTCTCTCTCTCTCTCTCTCTCTCTCTCTTTCTCACAGGGATATATACTAGAACTATTAGTAAAAATAATTATTATTATATTTTCTTCATGTGTTAATATGCCATGATGAATCATTATTGATGATGAAGAAGAAAAATACGAAGGAAAAGAAACATCTATCATCCATCAACTTTAATTTATGTATTATTATACCACTAAACTATTATTTAGTTTTTTTTTAAAAAAAAAAAATGTAATCTCCAATTAGACTGATGTTACAAGTTACAAGTAGCAACAGAAGAAGAAAAACAAGTACAAAATTACTTGAATATTACTAATATCATATTATAAAAACTACATTCAACATTCATTCAGTAGTAACTAGAATTTTGCTACTAGAATTTACCTAGTGACGCCTTCCATTCAATGAAACGCTTAGCATCTTCTTCAACTTCTCCTGTAGTTCTTTCAGGTAAGGATGATCTTAAATAGCGAAGTGTTCGCACTGTGTGATCCGCAAGATGTAATTTCACTACAATTCATATTTAAGCAATTTTAGCATCCATTAGCATTAGCATTATAAAATAAATGCGAATCACTGAATGTATAGGTTGTACAGATTATGATTTCCTGTAATTTTGTAACTTGTCTTCTTAATGATTTTTACCTCGTTCATCTGGATTTAATCCGGCGAGCATTTGATAGAAAATATGATAATTTCTTTCATTTGGTTGAGCTCGGACGACTCGACTATGATCTAGATGATAACAATGAACTGTCGTCCTATACACGGTTCCATCCGTTACTTGAACTTTGATAAAATGTCCCTTGAAAATACAAAGATAATCATCAAATGGTTTTAGTACATCAAGATGAAAAAAAAATCAAAGAATACCTAATAACATGATGTTTGCTTGTGTTTGGAAAATACAAATTTACTTACAATTCGACTACTTTCATTATTTGAGACAGTTCTTGCAGTTCCGAGTGATCTAAGAACATTAATTGAAGCAGCAACATGTTTAAAAGCATCCGTCTCAAGTCCACCACCAGCTTGTTCAAATAATTGACGAAGAACGAGCATGGATGTGTACGTTTTTCCGGAACCAGAACAACCAGATAGAATTATGACTTGAGATAGTCCGGTACTGCTTTTCTGTCTCAAGGCTTCTTGTACAATTTTTGAGATTGGAGGAGGAGATGACACTGAAAGAGTTGACCGTAAAGTCAAGGCATTTCCAACTGCATTCAATGGATTGGCAACAAGTAAAATAGGGCCCATATAAATCTGTAAATTATGAATAAGTATAATAGTTATTTTTTACAGAGGCTATAAATACAAAAAATAAGCAGTTATTTAACTAGGGAACATTTCACCGAAACTGTACAAAATTAATCATTAGTACTATAAATTATTATAAATTATAATATAACTAAACTACAATACAGAAAATTCCATACATAATATTTCCCAGCTGCACATCTCGCCTGAAGACATCGAATGAGAGCATCTTCAGTGAGTGGACCATAAAGATGAATAAGATCTTCAATGTCAGCCTTTGACTGTCTTGACTTTAAGGTGGCAACAACTGAAGCTCCACTTCCCGAAGAGGACAGTAATTTAAAGGACGATTCGGAAGCTGTTGCATCTCCACCAGAAGCAGAATTTGTTCCTATCAAAGAACCTGGAGCTTTATCATCTGAACTTCCACCGCCAATTATTAAGTCACTGTTCCCATTCAGTCCTCTCATAACATCTGTTTAAAATACATAAAAAAAAATTTAAAAGGATATTAGGAAAACTTTACTAAAATCGACTGTACTTTACAAACTCCCTGGATCTTGAGAAATTTGAAAAACTAAATTTCTCATGTTTGATATTTATATTTAGAAGAAGTACTGTCTGCATTCGAATTTCCACAGAATTTCTCTCTACTATCTGCAACATTATGGTTTAAATCTGATTGCAAAATGTTTGTCCTCCCTTGCACTTGTCCATGTAGATGATATCTGAATGACTTTCAGAGGTCAAAATGTGACATTTGGTAAAATACAATCATACGGGTACAATTTATTTGACAAACTTTCTCAGAATCATGTTGATATACAGAGTCAAAAGAGTTGAGATATATCTCAAATATATTTGAAAATTCCGTGTACTTTCAAAAGCTATACATATTACATATTATATATTTACAGTTTCAACTAAAACAAGATTATATACTTCTAATCTTGCATATTTCTTGTCGATATTTTACACAACTAATGTATTATGTAGTCCATAAATTTTGTATGCATGCATCATCATTATCATCATCATCACATCTTTTGTTTATCTGTATTCATATTCATGCATGCATGCTTATAAAAACTTCTAATTTTTCTTGTACAAAGTAAGTTACTTTTCATGCTTATATCGTACATCGTACCACACAATACACATTCAGGTTTGATTGTGATGAGACGATTCCGTTCTCTTGTTATTGCGTTCTTTCTAGTCTGAGTAGTTTTTTTCCTTACCATGATGGAGCCTCCTCTTTACGAGACCATTATAATTATTATTTAATCGTATAATCCTACTTTATATTGTGTAAGAGTGTATGAGAAGATTTTGAATCCTTTTTTATTCTCACATTTCATTCTTATATCTACGCAAATCCAGGAGCTAAATCCACTATTCAAATGAAGCCAATAAATGCAACACTTCTTGGCCTTTCAACCTAATTTGAATAAATACAGATTCACTTATACACTTTGATGAGAAACATCATTGAAAAAAGAGAAACGCATTAGTTTTTAGTTTTTACTACACACAATGAAATAAACTTTTTTCGTCTTTCATGCTTTGAACAAAATATATAATACATAATACAGATTACAAAAGAACAACTTTTTAACAAATCTGCAATCTTTGTGTTTTTTTCTTCAGTTTTAAGCTACTCAATATTCAATAGGCAGACAGTAAAATGGACTAGTAATAATTACATACATAATATGTACATATGAAATGGATTAGAAATCTACACAAATGTGCAAGAAAAGTTCAAACTGCACAAAGTCAGACTTACGTTTGTCAATTTGGATTTTAGATATATCCAGTTTTTGTGTTTGAATGAACTCGTACAAAACTTGTACATTTTGAGACCAAAATCCTTACAGATTTTTTTTACTGTCGAATGCCTAATTATAATCTCATGTATGAATTTAAAGACGAGCTTTCTTTTGTGTACAAAGTATAGCACTTTTCATCTCATTTTTAATAAACTTTTAACATGGTGAAAGCATTTTAGACTAATTTAATATTTAATGTATGGTAAATAATAAAGTATACATAAGAATCTCACCTTTCGGAAAATTTTGGTTGACGTAGTAGCTACTGTTTGAACTATGATGGTTACTATTATGGTTATTAGTATTGTTATTATTGTTGTGATGCACATTGAGATGATTGATTAAATTTGTATTGTGATTCAAATTATTATTATTGGTACTGCTGTTGTTGTTGTTGTTATTATTATTATTAGTATTATTATTATTGTTATTGTTTGGCGGGTGAGGTGGTAATGGCTTATTCGTATAACTTTCCCCTCCTCCATGACTGTTGACATGATGAGCTGAATGGCGAATATGTGAGGATGGATGACGAATCCCGAGTCCGGAAACTATTCCTTGTTGAATGCCATTGTTGTTGTTATTATTATTATTATTACTACTATTGCTATTAATTGTACTTCCACACCCTTGATGTGGTTGGTGAATTTGTGAATGTGGCTGCTGGTGATGTTGTGAGGAGGATCCATTTAAATTCTGTTGCTGACCAGCATTGTTCACATGGAGTCTGTTACGCAAAGTGACGAGTTCTGAGCTCAGATTTTTCAATCTTTGCTGTAGGTGAGCTGCTTCATTTGAGTATGAGGCATCTAAAATAGATATAAAAGAAAATCCAAAGTAATTAGTTAGAATTTAAAAAAAAAATAGCAACATTTTATATAAATTAAAACTTATTTATTTTGTAGAGATGTATTTACATGTCATATCGTTCATCGTTACACACTTGATTCCTTAACTTTTCACACACATTGTATGAATGATTTCTGTTTTATATTGCTACAATTTTAATGACTTTATTACTTACGTATCATGATAGTTGTACAATCTACTACTAACTATATGATTTACTCATCCCATGTAAGGAGCTCTGAACCCTCGTAATATAAACATAATGATGCCAAATCTTTTTGTGAATGAATTACGTATTGCATACATGTATATAAATATTAATACTCCTTGTACAATACTACAATACACATACAAATCAATTCCACTACACATACCAAAAGGTATACATATAACGAAAACCGGATCGTGACTTTTGAACACTTTGCCATATCTGTATTTTCCGCTTTGTTCAATATGGTTTTTCCTCTTTCTTAGTCTATTCTCCATTCTTGAATGGAATATGAAATCGTGATGAATCTACCCCATTTCTTACTCGACTAATCATATGGTACATTTTCCGCATATATATATGTTTCTCGTGAAAAAAGTGAAAGAGAAAAGCATGTGATAATAATGATAATGATAATAATAATAATAATAATAATAGCAGTAGCGGTATAACCGATACTGCTAGATGCTCGACCTTCAATATAAAATGATAACATGTCTCCTATAAATTATAAGAAAAATAACTCTTAAAAACTGTAAACATATTGAATATATTATTTGAATCCCCTTCCAGCAATTGCCTTAAATTATCAAAAAAGCATCATAGAACATGGATTATGCATGTTCTATGGTAAATGGAAAGACACTAACTTCAGGGGAAAAATTCATGAATGAATGAATGAATGAAACTTTATTGCCCAGCCTAGAGTACAATATACAATATATTTCATAATAGCAACAAGTAAAGTCCAAAGTGGTATACTGAATGTCTGAATATTGAATATACACAATACATGGCTGCAGATGATTAGTTGGAAAATGAAGAATAAAATATACTTTACAACTCTAACGTTTTTGATAAGGATTAAGGATACATTATAATTCACAGAGTCCAGGCTATACCGGACCAATCCAATTCACGATTGAATCATTTCATCTCCTACGGGAATGAATATATTCCCGACTCGTACCTTCATCTACTCGTACGCCGTTTACTCCATACCTGTCCGTGACCATAATGTACGAGTTCATGAAATTCGAAAGTAGACATATTCTAACGGATCGTGTTGTATATATGTTGGATGCGTAGATTTTACTGTGGCAGTAAAAGATATAGAAGAATCATCATGTAAGTACCATGCCTAGAATATATATAATATAATAATCTGTAATATGACTTCTGTAGATGTTGCATGTGCATAATTTATCTAATATCAAAATATAAATCCTAGCCATAATACATGTACAAAATACATTATTATGTGTATCAATATGTAATAAGCATATTATATGAATAATGAATATGTACATAGAACATACGATATGATATGATATGATGTGTGTAGATTGTAGATGGTATCATAATAATTTTAATTTCTTTCTTTTCTCTTCCACCGACCAGTTTTACGTATAAATCTATCTCAATTTACATTCAACATTACAGTTGTTGAATTCATCAGTATTTTCTCAGCTTCAGGGGAAAATCAGCATCATCGTCGTCATAATCACAATAATAACAATAAAAAATACACACACCGAATACACAAGGTCAAGGTGCTTTGTCTTACACTCTGTACTCCTCTGTAGTAAGCATCAATACTAGTTCTTACAACTCGAAGAAAACGACGATTACCATGATGATATGATACCGAGAGAGAGAGAAAGATTTACCATCAATGATCAAAGATCAACGATCACGTATGTAAAGTATGAAGCCATTGGCAATTTATTAGTATGCAATATTCACTCTTATGACGAACTCTCATCATACCATCATCATCATCATCATCATAGTATCTTTTCTCTTTCTCTTTCTCTCATCCACATGATATTTGTAAGAATGAACCCTGTGAATCATCTATAATTAATTTTTCTCTAATGATTTAATAAGTATGTATAGCACATTGCGTGTTGTGATATTGTAAATTTCAATGAGGGAAAGAGAGATAGAATACCAATACTTTGTTGACGCAGAAAAGTTGAACAAAAATACATGTAGCATGTAGGTAGTAGGTACAGATGCAACTATACAACTTTTGCGGGATCGGAGAATACAGCAAAATTCAATTTAGACCCATGCCGTCTTAGATTTGATTACCAGACAAAAAACAAGACAAACCTTGTATAAGAAAAACAGGAAAATATCAATGTTAATGTTCCCAGGTTAAGTAATACGTTGGCAGGGTGCAAACTACAATATATTATACTTAATAGAATCTTTGATCATTTCATCTACATCTGTATTCTGTATTCATCTTTACCAAATAATCAGCAATCTGTAAAACTGTATACACACATATAATATATTATGTTATACATGTATATAAATATAAAAGGAGACAGGGAGGTGAAATATCTTGGACCATTAGAGCTACCACTTCACATTTATAGTACTATCAATATACTTTATAGTTTTTACATCACCATGCTGCTGCTTCTCTTGTCACTTGGTGTCATCACACTATTATATTCCTTACATAATTGAAACCCACCTCACAAAATTGTTATATTTTGAATAATTTAGATATCAAAAATGTAACACTCCTGTGTGAATTTCAATGGAGTTAATCTACCAAACTCTTTTTACAGCAAAGAACAAAAACAATAAATTTGTAGAAGAGTGCCATTTTCTACATATAATATGCACAATGTACACTGTTTATTGTTTAGGTTATATAGAGTTTCTCATATCAATGAAAAACCAGGTTCATGAACAAGATTTTTTTTTACAAGATTCTTTCATCATTGATTTGAGATTTGAGGATTTAAAGTTTTTTTTTATCATTCTGATCTTCATTTCATTCATTACTTTTCTTATTTATTTAAATTGTGTACTATCATAATGATCAATTTAAGATTCGGAATCAGTAATTCAGATCCAGTCTCAATTGAACTGAGTTCTACTCAGTCTGTAATTATCATTGTCAATGGTGAATACTGAATATACGAAATACGGAATGTCCTGATTAGTTACTGCTAAAATATTTAAATTCAATGGAAAAAACTTGTATGTAAAACAAAAACAAAAACAATGATAATAATTATTATTACTATTGTTATTGTGATTACGATTATCCTCTTGTGATTCGGGATTCTCTCGTTCATTCAGGTTTTTGTACAAAAATCCTGAATACAAGTATTAAACAGAATTCTGAAAAATGGTGAGCAGTGAATGGCACAGTGATATACAACATTTTAAAAATTCAGACGATGATGTCCACATTGTATGAAACATGTATGTATGTATGACTAACTACTAACTATGAATCAATGTTCAATATCACAACATTTAATACAGTATACAATATAAATAATGTATAGTAAATTATAAGTTTGGGAAAAATTAAAATGATAATAATTATTCTGTTTAGCCTGCTTAATCCTTAGTCTGACTGCACAGTGCACAACAGTCAATGTGCAATGCTCAATGTTCACCTTCATCAGCTCTGCACAACTCTAATACACATTCAACATTCACATTCAGACTTGAGACTGACTATACATTATTATGTTGATTGTTATTATTCTTGTACATGAGTTTAGAGGGAAATGAAAAAAAAACAGAACAAGGATTTTTGTAATAGATAGGCAGAAGAGTCGGAAAACTAAATACTAAATAATACTAAAGCGAGAACTAGCCAGTCGAGTTTTCTTAGTTCATTTTGACTACTCAGTTTTCATTTAAAAAGTTTCTTTCAAATATATACATTATATATATATATCTGTATTTGGTTGTAAATTGTAAATGTTAGTGTAAGCCTGAACTGCATAGCTGTATGCTTGTACGTGTAATATGCATATAGTTTGTGGTGTGTAGTGTGTCTGCAGTACGTAGTCATAATATAATTGTAGGTATTGACTAAACTACAAGCCAGACCATCGTCATTACATATGTAAGTTTAGGTTTAAGGTTTAAGTTAAGAGCATAGTATTGAGTACTTGAGTACTGAGAAACAGTGGAGAGAAAGAAAAAGAGAGGCTTAAATTAATGAGGACGTTTTTTGATTTGCATTCCGTTCTCGTCAGTCGTCACGTCACTGCTTCTTTTCTTTCTCCCATCTCTCTTCTTCGAGTCTAGAATCTAGAGTCTAGAGTCTAATGAATGACTCGATGGTCATTTGATGGAATTCATTTTTCCCTTTGCATCCATCTACCTTCTCGTCCTATTCTTTCTACTACTGTCTGCACATGGGAAGAGAAGAACATAGAACACAGGAGCAAGATATAAAATAAAAAACTCCTCACTAACTCATAACATAATATAAAAGAACGTACCACGGCACATGTATCTCCAAAGTTTAGAACAAGTACAAGATGAAGATGAAGAAAAATGAGAAGGAAAAGCGACATGCTCACAACATACACAACCTTTTGTCTTCTTCGTAGCCATGCAGTATTTTTTTTCCCTTTAATACAAATATCTTGAATTTGGTTGAATGAAAAGCATTAGCATGTTCGTTCAGTTTACGTTACACGTATACATAAAATTTACGTAAGTTAATGCGTAAAACAGAAAATGCCATGCCATGAAAGACTTGCAAAGAATTCTTAATTTTCTAGGTAAATTATTACTTAAAAGGTTTACTCAGTCCTTTTCTCCTTCCCTCATCACCAGCCTGCTAATTAGCTAACTAAACACAAGAAACCATGGTTGTGCAGGGAGTGGATACGATACCAAAAATCTGTACAATTGTGTTGAACTATAATTTTGATTTCTACAGTATACAGAAGTCACATATACGCACACATGGCTGTTAGCTTTAGGAATACATTTAAATTGGATTTTGGATATCTCCGATTTACGATGAGTACGGATAGTTACAAATATTATCAACGTCTTAAATGCTTTTATTCCAAGTTTTAAAATAGGTACCGTTTACCTGTTGTCAAAACTAACAGTTTCATCATTTGTGAAAACAGAAACACGCGGAAGAGCCCATCTCTTCTACTAAATTCCAGTGTAATATGCGTCGTGTCAAATATCTAGAGGACATTGTGAGCTTCTAATGTATTGTCTTCCTCGAATAGCCAATCGATGACAAAATATAAAACCCAACAGTATATAAGAGATATGAGACAAGTTTTTGAACATATCTGCCATAAAACAACTTGACTTTATATTGTTGAACAACTAAAGTCAATGATTCAGTCTATAATCTATGGTACAAAACGCAGAGAGGGAAACCAAAATAAAAGTATTTAATACGGTTATAGGATTTAAAGTAAAATCTTTAGTGCTAAGTTAGCCTTTTGTCCCTTAATGTAATACAAACCAAACGAAACCAACCTAAACCAAAACAACAACAGAAAGAGCAATTATTCAAGTTCAAAGACAAGACAAATAATATAATAGAGCAGACACATAATATAAAATAAAAGGGTTTTGGATGTATACGTGTACTTTGAAACGGGTCATCTTCTTCGTTTCTAGACTTATTTCATACATACATGTATGATGTATACCATAGGTCAAAACAGGTAGTGATGTTACTCTAAAATTTGCGGCTTTTTTCATAAGACGAGACAGAGAAAATGAAAAAAAAATGGAAGAAATTTTATGGCATTTGTGTGCATTTATACTTCAATATTTCTTCTGCTTCTCCTCCTCCTCCTCCTTTCTTTTGCTTCAGGACTTTTGCTTGCCCAAAGGTCTCTTTCTTTCTATGTAAAGGTGGGTTTTCACATCCTTTTATAAAAAGACATACATATTATGTACGGACTGCAGACACACACACGCTTTGAATAAGCATGTTATATGTTACATTTAATATGAACCCAATACAAATGAATTTATATTATGTTGTATTATATTTATACTCTATACATATCATACGGATATTGTTATATATATGTACATTTGTTTATGTAAGTTTATTATCCTCAAAATAATAATAATAATAATATTGTTATTATTGCATCTCAGATTATAAATGCTCATCGTACCTTTCCTCATATGTTCTCATGTGTAGAAAAAATCAATCTTATTATGTATGTACAATGCACATGTTATACATATCTGTAGTATATGCGTACTGTGTACTGTATAAGTACATGTACATAATAATATTATGTATAATATTCTCTCAAGTCCCTCTTGGATTTTTGTTTTTGAACCCCCACTGAGACAAGCATGATTATACAGGTTAATCTTTTCACCGAACCTACCTATTATTAAACGAGCCACCATCATGACCATAGCATGGCATGGACAGTAAAGCCAAGCAATTGTGTCCATAGTTAACAAAAAAGAAAGAAAGAACCAAGAAGAAAGGAAAGGACAAAATCATATCTCTGGTTTTTTTTTTGATGAGCAACAAGTCGGAATTGTGGAAAATGAGCTCAATAATACACCGTACATGTAGAATAAAGAATGGAGTGGAGTCGAAGGGTACAATCGGTGAGACTTTTGAACTCGTTTTCATCTAAATTTTGGTTTTAGTCAGTTACTTGGGGTCTTAGTCTATCTCGTTTCAGTTTCATTTTCTTTCCTTTCTCTTTATTCTTCTCTCTTTCTTCTTCTTGTATCTTTGTTCATTTTCCCTCTGGGAACTTTTTTACGTAGTAATTTCCAAAAGTCAAAAGTCCAAGTCATTCCCTCTGTTTCGTTGCTCATCTTAACTTTTGGATCCTCCTGACTCCGACTATAGATCAAAGACCAAAGGACATAGACAAAGCCTATATAGTATGTAGTTTCAAGTACCAACTAACAATGAGCGAACGACAAGTAATAATTATACGGATATGCAGAATGTAGAGGTTTTGAGAGAAGGTGCAGAGTACTCTACGAGTATGTAATGTTTATATTTTGTGTACATACAAAAAGGCCAAATATATTCTCCTTGTAGTACACACGGGTTTTCTATTTTGAGCCTCTTTTCCTATCTACAGTTATGTGTCCGTATATGTACGCATGTATGTAGCGTGTAGGTGTGTGAAAGTCAATGTCGAGTGGAAAATCGTCGAGAGAAAAGAAAGATTCATTCAGTTTTAATAGGGATGAAAAGGAGGAAAATATATTGCCCATAACCCATAAAATAAATATGATTGGTTAAAACCATTTATGAGTTTGAAATCGACTAATATCCCAGTAAATTTAGAGGCAGCACGCACGCATATTGCACTCAAGGCGTCAGCTATTATCCATCAATCCACCTGAACACTGAAATATGTAAACAGCATGCTCCTTCTGTGATTATTCTATGTATACGAATATATAGATGTTATAAGCTATAACAAAAAGAATAAAAAGAAGCTGAGGGTATTTACAATCTATAATCTAACCAACCGGCATGCAAATTCTACTAAGTATTATAAGGATGTGAGCGGATCAAAATAATAATGATAATAATAATTATTATTATTGTAATAATATAAGGTAAAAGTGTGGAGGTCATTTACCAAATCTCTTATATTATTATTTATTATTATGGTAAATTATCATATCATCACCAACAAGTACATGAAACAGTTAGAGAAAAAGTTTTAAATCTTGACTATCCGATTTTAATAGCATGTGTTACTTTTTTGACGGGTTCGTAAATATAAAAATAAAAACAATGAATAATCTCAGCTTTGTATAGAATCTAATCTTAATATCCATATATATATTTATCACTGTGTATGTACTATTATGACAACAAATGTCTTCCTTCGATTCTCTTTCTATTTTTTTTGTTCTTTCAAATTCCCTAGAGTGAACAATAATAGAAACAATTTATGTTTTATATTTATGTTATGCCCTGTACCAAATGAGCTATTGTTCAAATAGAGAAAGAGGTAAGAGGAAAAAGGAACAGCAATTAAACAAGAGTGGACGATATTGAAAATGGGCATGATTGACGACTGACATATGCAATATATGTAAGTACAAGTCTAAATATTCGATATGTACTATGTATATGTGAGGACGACCAAGAGCCAAGAGTCCAATTTCAACTTCAAACTTGAGGTTAAAATGGAAATCAAGTTGAAAATCGATGGCGACTTGGATATATTATGAAAAGGTTCCTCATAAACTTTTATTTTACACACACATGATGAAATAAAGTTTTAAGAGTGTGACGATTGACCATGTCTTTGGACTGTAGAATACTGGAATGGACTGGACTGTGGACCAGTAATTGCGGTTTGATCTGTATGTAGCCTGTTTAATGTACAATGTTTGTGTACATAGGAATGGAGTCTACTCATTTTATTAGACTGTCAATGTACAATACAATAGACGTAATATGCATATACATGAACGGGTAATACAACAACCACACGGAAAAGAATCAAGAATCAAGATGAAATCAAAGAAAGAAAGAAAAAAACATTGTTGGAAGTTGGAATGAAATGGACAAAGAAGAAGAAGTGAACAACGTCCAAACTCTAAACTCCAAACACACAGAGAGATAGAACATTATAAAATCTTGAACTAAATGCTAATGGTTTGTGTTTTGTGTTTGATCGTCAAATAGTAAGTAAGTGCATATACCTATATGTAGTGTGTTAAGGGTTTGAAAATTTAGGTAAGTGAAAGAGTGTATACATCTAACTACAATCCACAATCCATGTACTTTTGTAAAAGAATGGAGTGGCTTGAATTTTGGATTGGATTGGACTCGGACTGAGTAAGTGTTGAAGATGGAAGGTCTACATTCTACATAATAATAATAATAATAATAATAATAATAGTAGTAGAAGTAGTAATATTCTGTTATATATTCATTCCTCTAACATTCTACATAATGTTTATAAGTACGAGTACTGCAAGTGTGTACAAGAGTATGTGTTGCCTTATTATATACAAAAGTGTGGAGATGTGAGGAGCTAAAACAGGTGGGTCGAAAAAAAACCCACCCCTTGGTCGTCGTCGTATTCTCTTCTACTTCTTCTTCTTCGTTTTCTTCTGGGTCTATGCTAGGGAATCTACTTTTGTCTTCTCAACGCTTCGGGCAACAACAACTTCAGGTTTTCACCGACTCCTCTACACTCTACACACTACACTACACTTCACTATAACTTCAACTGTTCATTCCTTGTCTTTGCTTTTTGGCTTCTTCTTTGGTTGCGTTGACTTTGCCATTGGCTTTAGCTTTGGCTTTATTACTTTACTATTTACTACATATAGGCATATAAGTATTATCCATCATATTATGTGCATTGTGCATAGGAAGACGAGCATTTCCATCCAAGTATGATGTATAAATACAGTTTAAATTCATCCTCATACATTATACCAAGTATGCTTAATAATAGACCCTTTACATTCTAAACACTCTACACTCTACACTCTAACATCAGAGTAATAATGTGTAGTATGTGATGCACTATCTAATACATAATAATATAAGCAGTACAATGTTCAAACTTTTATTTTTCAAGTTCAGAACCAACTCTCTCAATCTGAAAAACAACATCACACATCTCTTAATAGACATCTTTTTAAAAATTGCTCTGAGCTACTAAACAAAACTTTATAAGAATACCCATGACAAGAATAAAAAAAGAACAAAAAGGCGACAAAGGAGATGAAGAAGGTCCAGGCGAGAACTGTAACCCCTACAATAATTTCTTGTGTAAAAAAATGAAAAGAGAATTTTAAACACATTCAAAATTCAGATAGACAATACTAACCTAATGTATAGATATGTCTACAGGGAAAATGTTTAATACTAGTATCAGTGAAAACCTTAAAAAATTAAAAAAAAACAGAACTAAAAGAACCAAATCCGGAACTAGGTAAACCCTGATGAAAAAATCAGAGGCGGATCAGAAGTGCAACCGCCGGCAAAACCTCATGTATGTTACTTTCTGCAAACTTAATCAAGAATCAAAAATCAAGACGAATGTCATACTAACATTGATAAGTTACCACACTTGATTATGAGTTCATTTTATAACTGTAGAAAATGTCAGGGATGATAAAATACATATGATTTTTCACATTCTAAAAACACATAATCGAAAATGAGCAATGAGAGACGAGAGTCATAAAAATGAACAAAAAACAATGGAATAATGAATAAATAAATACATGAATAAAATCAAGTACAAGCTTCATAAACTTCATCACATACACATTACATATTTTAGGGCTTGAGACAAAGATGATGTTCAAGACTTTAAGACTTTAGACTCTAGCCTCAAAAACTGAAAAGCCCGAGTTGGCCGAGTGGGTGGCTCATATTAACAGACACAATTTACAATTTCCATGTAACAATAAGATTTGTTTGAATGACAACCTAAAAACTCAAAAAAAAAAAAACATAAACCCCAGACTCATAATGTATAATGTAACTACAATGCATACCCAATACCCAGTACCACCAGGGAATAGGCAGATAAAGTTTTGCAGAGTACACTGATGATGTTGAAAAAGTGTAATGGAGCTACGAATGCATTAAGAATTCACCACCACTCCATGTGGTCAAAAAATGGCTAATGCAAAAAGGAAAATCCATTTATTCTCTTTTTATTGCATAAGGAATAATGATAACCGTAATCATTCTCATATAGAGAACAAGTGTACACATATGCATATATGTTTAATGTGTACAGAATGTTATAGTAATAAATTGCGGAACTAAATTACTTTTCCCTGCTGATTATTATTATTATTATTCGTTCTCTCTTTTGCTGCTCCTCTTCGTTATTATCATTATCATTAAGTACTTGACATTTTAAAAAAGAGTTTGAGTGTGAGTAGATGGAGAATGAAGATGCACCAAACAGCATCATATATTCGTATTTCTTATAATATAGATAAGAATAACAAAATCGAAATTCTCTTGTACTTGTGTGCGTTGTGCTCATTCTAATTTTCTACACTATTTCTTTTAAACCCATCACATTTAATAGAAGAAACTATCTTAATCAGCATATGAGTTAAAATATTATTGGAACAATAAGGCATATGATCCTCATTTTAAAATTTGCTATTTTTAATCCTCGTTTTCCTCTTTTCTTTATTGTTCTGGTCAAAAATGCTGCTTAAGATGAGGAAAGGTAGGTTTATTTAGATGGATTGATTGTACGCTGTACATATTACATACAAAAAGTACAGGAATAGAATATGAAATATAAAATATGAAGTAAAGAGAG
>JAQGBI010000193.1:0-23527 GCA_034698325.1 Sminthurinus elegans | reverse complement strand
CGGAACTCGTAATCCTCCTTCCAATTTATTACAATGGGATGTACATGATCCATTATATTGCTTTTGATATTATCTGTGCATTGTACATGCTTTTAATCTACATAATATTTACACACAATCGATTTTCTAGTTCTATACTAAGCCCTATACTGGGCTATACTTCCTTTCTCCTTGCTTTTAATTATTACTTATTACTAAATTATCTCAAAGGACGGAAGGACATAGAAAAAGCACATATTATGCAAAGAACAGACAAACGGCCTAAAAACCAAAGCTGTTATGTAACATGTAATATGTAATATGCTACAAAATTAATTAGGATTTTGGAATAAGAAAACCCAGCATTTTATAATAATAATATTCAATTTACCTTTTACTTTATGAAAGCATCAAACAGCATCAAAGACTAAAATAGGTAATTTTGTTATGACTTTTATAATAATATTATTTACTATTTTTACTATTTATAGAAAATAATAATAATAATGTAATGGAGGATGTAGGATGTAGAATAAAAATGTGTACTAGTGTGTGTTTTTACTTTTCTTATTTCTTTTTCAGAGTGTGTGTAGTGTGTAGAGTTGGCTGATTGATGTACATATATGCAAAGGAAGAGAATAAAAGAGACGAGAAGAACATAGAGATTGAGGAGGAGGAAGAAAGATAAATAGAAGAGGGATGGGAGGAAATGGAAATGCATGTGGGAAATTGAAAGTGGAAATGAATCAGAAAAGAAAAAGAAGACCAAGAAGACAACCACAAGAAGACAGAACATAGAACATGTTCCTCCAAAATAGAATCAAATAAACGTAAAGACAGAGAGAGAGAGAGAGAGAGAGAGAGAGAGAGAAAGAGAGAGAGACTTATCAGAAAAGCTAACATTTGAATTACAAGTTTGCATTAGTCCTTCATACGACTCTCCCAACTCTCTCAACTCTCAACCACATCAAAAATCCAACTCCAAAATACAGGTACATCTGCACTCTCAATTGAGTTTCGGTGTCCAACTGATATCTCAAAATCAAAATTCAACCAATGCAAAGAGAGGAGAAAAAGAAGAAAAAAAACCAAATCCAAATCCAAAAGTAAAAAGTAAACCGAGTCCACAAATACAAAGTACAAATTCTGTCTCTTGCCTTTTTTTCTCTTGTACATCTATAGATATCACATTTTTTAATCAAACAAATCCAAATGTACAAACAAATCCTCTCACAGAGTATCTACATTTACAAGGTACAAAAAAACTAGAGTTTTATCAACTTTTTTACCTACAACCGACAACTTAACTATTACAGTGTAAATTGTAGAGCTTGAGACCAACTGACAAATGCAATGTAAAATATCCAACAGAAGAAGAAAAAAATTAGTGTCTCTCAACTGTAGTTTGTAAATTTATTCACTCTCGATTCTCGCTGTGTATTTTCTCGATTTCCCAGGATTTATCATTCAAATACACAAGTTTGAATTACAAGGTCTAATTTTAATGTATATTCCAGGTTTTGGATTCCTCATTCCTGATTCTAGACTGCTGTAGACTATAGATTCCAGTTTCTAGAATAATCTTTTCCGCCTTGCCCAGTCTTTGTCTTGCAATTAATCTGTCAATCCAGTCCAAATCCAAAACCGAATCCAAATCCAAATCCAATTTCTAGTCAAGTATCTGTTTATTCTTGCTATCTCAACTACACACATACATTAAAGTTGAATCAAATTATGTCCAAATCCAAACTCATTTCTCAGACAATTACTCAAAATGTCCATTATCCATTATCCATTTTATCCATTTATCCAGTATCAGGTAAATAGTAGATGGAAAACAAAATAGAAAACTACAGTAGAGAAAATAAAATAGAGTCGAGGGCGGATGACTATATTAAATTACTATCTTTTTAATGAAGACTTTATCATTCTCTTTGCAATATAAAGTGTGTCATGAAAATTATACATGTCAAAATGTCAAAAATGTAATTAGACTAGCTCGCAATTTTACAAGGAATTGTACATTGTACGGATAAGAAAAATGCAATAAATGTGGAAGTTTTTTTTTCTTTTTTGTACAGAAATATGTCATAATTTTGTGACTAATTGTACAAGAGTACGAGAGTTAATGGATAATCCTCGTTAAAACGTTGTTGAAAAATATTAGTATAATTCCTTTAATATTTTATCAACTGTGAGTTATGACGCATATAAATTCTGAAGGTATCAAATATCAATAAAAAAGAAATAAAACAGAAGCGAAGAAGAAGTATTTTCTTTTAGCATTTCCACGTTTTAATCAGTATGATTGATTTTTCAAAATTGGAAATCAAGGACAATGAAAATGGTTCTCTGGAGAATGCATAAAAGGGATATGTGTGTACAAAACCAAAATCAAAGACAAAGACAACTCCAAACAGAGAGAAAGAGAAAGTCACAAAACACAAGACAGAAGTCAGCCTACAAAAAATCAAAGAGTGCAAACAGAGCAAACATTTTGATTTGAGGAAATGTTGATTGTAAAATGTGATTGTGGTGAGTGAGAGTTGAGGGTTGAGTGAAAGAATTGTAGAAAAAAAGTCCTTCAAGTCATCAAGTAGGTGCTTTAATATCCAATTTGGAGACAAAAACCTCTTTGTGTGAGAGACTGAGACAGTTGAGTGAATACTGATGAATGCGGAATGGTGAATGGCAATGGCGATTGCCGATTGAGGAAAAAAGGACAGAGGAAACTCAAACTCGAAAAACTAATCGTACAAACAGTCACACAAACACTCTGTGAAAGAGGAGAAGGAGAAAAAGAGAGAGAAACTTTAGGTTGTGTTCACGTGTTCCCTGTTCACTCTTCAGTCGAAAAACTATTGGCATTTGAATTGACATTCGGCATCGGCATTGCTATCCACATCCACATCCAGTGAATGAATGAAATGTTGAGCAAATATCCTTTGGTACACTTTGGATTTCCGACCAAAGGAATTCCTTTCCGTATACAGCCACAGTCACTCTACTCCATCTCCTCCTTTTCCTTCTTCCTTCCTCTTCCCCTTTTCTTTCCAAGTTGACTTTGTCTTTGTAGTGAAATCTTTTGGTTGGTTTGGTTTGGTTTGGCTTGGTTTTTTTTAGAAAGAAGTTAGACCAGACCAAAACAGAACAGGCCAGACTTGACTTCGACTTTGACTTTCAACTTTAGTTAGCTCATAAATTCTTTTCGATTGTTTACCATAATACGGAAGAGGGGAAGAGAAAGAAAAGGAAGGAACACGCACAAACATACAGTTTCCTATTTCCTCTTTTCATCCGTACTCCGTACATTTTGTGTACTTTGGTCACCTTTCTTTAGTGTGCAATATCCACGCACTTTTTACAGTATAAAGTATAAAATATACAACATGTTATTTTTTATGTATCAGAGTGCTAAAATCTTTTACCTTTTATCATGTCCACAAGATAGGCAAAATTGCCACGTGCATGTTCCACTCATTCTGACTATGATTATGATTTTGGTTGTGGCTCTGGTTCTGATTCTGATTGAACAGTTGAGCCATAGATTTGCAGTCAAGTACATAAATAAATAATAAACAAGCTTGTCCTTTACTTTGCAATTCATTCTAATCCTCAAGCAAAAATGACTGTTCATAAAAGAATGAAAAAAGATGAACAGACTTTTTCTCCCTTCATTCACATTTCTCATTGTTTTAAACGACTTTTACTCTTTACTATTTACAAGCTACAGGAGCGAAAATATGAGAGTTGGATGTTGCTCATGTGTTTTGCCCTATGGATTGTATTGACATGCAGACGCAATGCAACGGAAATGTAAATGGATTCTGATTTGGTATTTGGATTTGGGAGAATGAGACGCGAGGCATGAGAGAGTCAACTGCAGCATTTATAATTTATATTAGATAAAGATAACGACATGAGATTATTATTAATTATTATGACACATTCCATTTCATATTTTGAGCAGTGTCGAGCCGAGCTGAACTGAGTTGAAGTGGCTACAATAGATTTTCTCGAGGCTTAAACAGGAAGGGAGAAGACGATTAATATAAGCAGACATAAAAACAGCCGAGTAAAAGACAATGTATGCAAAATGCAAATGCGTCTTCCATTATATTATATTATATTATATGTACAATGTACAGTGTGTATGCTTTATGAGGGACACGGAAAAATCAAAAAACAAAAGTCACGTCAAAATCTTGATACTTGATTCTTGATTTTATAGATGAGGTTCATATTCTCATACCAAATGCATGTAGAATGTACACATGTTTTATGTACACAGCAAAACTGAGAATGTAGAATGTACTCAAAATGCAGAGTTCAGACTACAGCAGCAGTCCTTATGATCGTGACGCAACATTAAATTAAATTACATTGCGTAGACTTGCGTACCGTCACAAACAACAAACAACATCACCAACAAAAAGGAGAGCATGTAGAAGCGGGTGTATGCAGAATACAATTTAAGAGTCAAAACAAAAACAGACTGACGAGAGGAATGGGAACGACAAAGACAAGGAGAAAGGCAAGGCCAGGGGCAGAGCACAAGAAGAAGAAAGAAGACAGACGAAAGAGGACAACTCCATAGATACTTCATTCTTCATTCATGTACTGCAGACTCTAAAATAAGGATTTGGATTTACATATGCATTTAAATGCTCAAGACAGCTGGTGCTGGTACTCGTACTGGTGTTATTGTATTCTGTTTTCTGCTCTATTTTCTGGTATGGTTTTTCATGTATTATGTATGCTTTCCTCTTTCCGCCTTTCTCCATGTAAATAGATATTATCTTGTATCTTCCATCTTCCATCTTTTGTCCTGCATCCCATAAAACTCTTGACATGCCTCATGAACAAAATTCAAAACAAGTTAACGGGCAGAAACCGAAACTGAAGCAGAGCCAAAGCCAAAGCCAGAGCCAATAGACAATAGACAAAAGCTACTCTAACTCAAACTGGAAATGACGCATTGATAGTTACAAAAAATACAGTACGGTACAGTTCATTTCCACAGTTGTTCAATTTTATACATTTCAGATTCATACAACAACCTTTTTTTTGAGTTTTACAAATATTAGAAATTATTTATATAATTGAGACATGTCCAAGGAAAAGTTATTGAAAATTGAATTGAAAAGAAAGTTTGGGTGAGGACTCTCGGCTCTTGTGCATGTTTGATGTCGGGTTTAATCATAGTAATTAACTTCATCATCCCTTACCCCTTACAAATTGAGAACAGGGAATCCAAAATTGAGCTAGAACATTGAAAACTGGATGACGTAATTACAGGTTGAACATGAAAAATACAAGATGCACAAGGTGAAATGTCTGCATTATGAATTAGGAATATGGAACATGAAATCTTAATATTATTTAGCATGCACAAGGCACATGATTATTTTTGGAACAGTGTAATATTATAATAATTTCCTGGAATAATTCAGTAGATAATTACATGACACGGTACAGAGTTACAAGTTATAACACACAGATTTTTTCCTGTACAATCTACAACAAATTAGATATTAGACAAGTTACACATGTTTCTTTAAATTATGAGTGAAAAATGTCAAGGAAGGGAAACTTGAAAGGAAAAAGGAAGTCTAAAACGTAAAAAGGAGTCTCGAGTGTACAGTCTAAAGTCTAGAGTCTTGAGTATATTATTTTTTATTAGTTCATTTATTACGGAGGTCAGAATCTAGAATCCAGAATCCAGAATGTATAATTCAGTTTCAGTTACAGTTTCAAAATAATTACAGGATAGAGCTGACACTTGATGATTACACTGCAAGTGCACTCTCCATAAGTCTAGTGGAGGGTTGAGGAGGGTTATTTTTTTAAATGCTGGACTGCAAGTCTCACTAATCATACGCATCTACAATCTACATACACAATCCACGCTCTTGTGTATAAATATAAATGCTATGTGTACAGAGTATTTAAAGGGTGGAAAAAAATTAATAGAGGGGAATGGAGAAGGATACCAACACAAACAGAAAACACGCATTCTGATTTTTGATACATGTGTAACACAGAACAGAAGAGAGCAGAGCAGAACAGAGGAAGAGTGAATAAATTCCGAGGCATGTAATTGAGGCACACACATTCATTTACCTCCCTGATTGTCTACTCTCTACTCTCTACTCTTTCTTCTCCTACTTCCTACTGAAATGAAACAAAGCACAACAGAACAAAACACCATGTGCTCTACTCATTGCATTGCAAGCCTCAAGTCAGTAGTAGTAATCGTGGATATGTTTGGCTGAACATTATTGTTTCCTGATAATCCTTTCCCCTGTCCTCTTCAACATGATACATGACGATGATCTACCACCCCAACACATGCACAATGCACAATGCACACTGTACACAACTTGGTCTCCTAAATTGAAGGTGGATTTCTCTATTTTTTCTTGCTCTGTATTTAGACCTCATTTATTTATTTTATTCTTTCACGTGTCTCAACTCAATGCTCAATGCTCAATTCACCTTTTATGATCCACAAATGATAACGATTATTGTGACTTGAAATAATCACAGTCCTAACAACACGAAAAAGAATAAGGATAAGAACTACAGATTTAGAAGACGGAATATATGCAATGGGGAAAATCTGTGTTTCTGTTCCCACTCTTTATAAACTCGCATACCACCACACCAAAAGTTTACACGCTTACAGTACAGTAGTAATCTACTATGAATTATGAAACAACTTGAAGCAACTTGAAAAAACCAAGAGTAAAACAAACCCTCAACTTTCACTCTGGAATTTAGAAAAAAGAACTAAGAAAAAAGCTCAAGATTCTTCATTTTTCTGTATTCCGGATTCTGGTTGTTTTGCCAAGTCTCACATAAACTAAAGCCATGAGCCACGGATTTTGGATTCTTGGTGGTGGTGATGATGATGGTGATGGTGGGAGTAATAGTTAGAGGAATGGGAGAAAAGTACCGGTAAATTTTTAGTTGTTTCTTCTGCTCAGTGCACAATGCACACTGCAAGTACGAGTTTGCACGGTGCGTGAATTGTGTACACACAGATATGTTTACAGTTTACATTCTTAGCAGTTCCAGCACCAGCACCAGATCCAACCTCTGCATATACAGTTGTAGAGTTGTAGTTGTACTTTTATATCCTGTGGCTGTTTATATTTTATATTTCCTAACGGTGAGAGGAAAATCCGCGGCTCTTTATACTTTATACTTTGTACTGATGAGTCAAACATTAGCTCGAGCTCTGTGTAATGGAGCAATTTACAAGAGAAACAAAAGTGCACGAGTAGAGTTTTGAGTTTGAAGCGTAGTGCAACTATTTGTATTTGTTTTCTTTTTTTTTGTACAATTTCACTGGCCTTCGTGCCTCAAAAAGTGTACAAACGCACTTTCCATTTTTACCATTGGATTGCATTGCCAATGAGAACTGTGAGCTGTAAGTTTTTTTTAGTTTTGAGTTTTCAAGTCCAAAAATGTGTAATATACATTATACATTGTACAATGTAAACTTTGAGAAGATGCACAAGAAGAAATACGACAAGAAGAGCAAGAAAAGACAAGAAACTACCTTTTTTCCACTCCTTTTGTAAATAACATAACACGTGAAAGAAATCTAGTGGATAATTTGCAGCCTGTCATTTTCCACGAGATTCCCTTTTCCCCTCTTCTGCCTCTTCTTCTCCTCTTGAATGTTCTACCTGCCCAAAGAGTTTAAAGGCTAGAATTCCGCGTAAGAAGAATAATATTTATGTTTTGGTGTGGACTTTGTTGTGGTGTAGACTTTTGCTCAAATCATTATGAGAGCTTTGTATCATCCGTCTTTTTTGTATTTCAAAATTTTAAATAAAGCAACCTGGAACCTGGAATTTTTCAGAAAATAAATGGTAGAATCTTAAAAAACGTGAAGGAATAGATAAATAAAATATTTAAATGACAGGGCCGAGACAACAATGGACAATGGACATTTAATGCAGTCATCAGCGGTTTTCCCGAAAGTTGAATCACATCATCAAAATTTAAATCAAAACATTCCTGGTGACTGAACTAAAGACTGGACAGGCGATAGACACTCAAAATAAGAAACTCGTGGAAAATTCCTTTCCATTTAAAATGAAGCTAGAATTAGACTGTAAAAACCTGTTATAAAAACGGCTATAAACTGTGTCATAATCATAATCATAATAAGAGTTTAAAATTGAACAGGATTCCACCGCAAAAGAATTTATGCATTTCCAATTTGTTCAAACATAAATTTACTAATTTACACCAAAGAAACAGGTTCATAATAAAAATAGGCTGTGTTCTTAAAAAAGAAGACTTGTTCTTTTTTTGCTCACTCCATGCACAACTCTAGCATTTCAAATTACAAATTAGTTGTGCATGAACCTGTGGAAATGAATATGACCATCAAATTAAACACACCTAGAGTTCAGAATTTTTTGAATCTGGAACCAAAAGGCTCCGGATTCTGAAAACTGGACAACTATAAAAAAATATCCGTGAATAATGCTCGTTTTTTGGCTTTTACCTTTTACTTTTCTGAATTTTGTATAAATCCTGTCATGCAAAGATGATGAAGGCAAAAAAATACACTTGAAATCTGAATATTAAAAATAGGGATAGGACGGTGAGCACAGGCTGGAAATTAGGAAAAAAACATTTATCTACAGATTTTTATACAAGAAACTTTTAGTAAAGTAGAATGAGTTTTTACAAGATACACAACTTGGAGCCCTAGGATCCGGTTTGACAGACGTGAGTGAATGGAGGAGGAGATGATGATTTGAAAAGTATAGAAAATTCAAGGCAGGTATAGGCAGATATTCTACCTACCTTTCTCTTCCTCCTTGTGTCCGATGATCTGTGCTCTGTGGAAATGGCTCTTCTTTTTTTACCTATAGGTAAAAGTCTTAATAATCAACGCCTTTATAATAATATCCCAGTTTGATGATTATAGCCTTAGCCTTAGTCATTCCACATTCAAGCGCGCCATGTAATCTGTGCACTCTGTACTCTGTACAAATTCACTCATCGTCAATCTTCTCTCGACTCTCTTCTCTCTCTTTTCACCCATAATATACTCATTAAATATCCACATGTATGTAAAGGAGTTTGAGAATTGAGCCTTCTTCATTTTCTTTGTCATCCTCCTTCTCTTCTTTTCTAATTCCTAACTGAAACGTGTACTTCAACACTAGTCACTACGCTGTAATTCTCTGGCGATAATCCTCATGCTAATAACTATGGAACAGGGAAGATGGAAGATGGAGAATGGAGTAAGTATAAGGATCAGTCTCACCGCTCATTCTCACTACAAAGCCCTTTGTACTTTGCATATTATATATTATGATATTATGATTATCATTCTGCTACTTATTCTCCAGTCTCCACTCCACAACTGACAAGTGAGCTGTGTCTGTATCTGGATTCCTGTCAGTTGACTGTAGACTGTAGACTGTATACGAGCTGTTCTTCTGTGGTTATACAATATAATATAATATTGTATAGGCACAGCATGACAATTTGAGCACGTTTCAACTTTCAACTATCCGCTCAACGCTCCTTCCCTTTCAGTCCTCCGTCCTCAACATCAGGTTTCAGCCATCCAGCCATCCAGCCATTCAAGTATTCATGGATTCAAGTACTCAGGCCTTAATAACTAATGAATACCACACAGAATGGAGGAAGTGGAGGAGGAAGGAAAACTTGAAGCTTGTCGACAGTCACATTAAAAGAGGAGTGGAAAAGGACCCGAATCAGAGCCAGAACCAGAAGGAGGCTACAAGGAAAACCAAAACCAAAACCAACCCAAGTAAAATCAAGAATCAAGTCAAACATGAAACATAAAGTGTCATCATCACCAGCACCATCGCCACACACACACCATCATCATAAAAAAAGTGAAAGCCTCTTGGGCCACAAGAACAGCAATTTTGACACTCCTCTTCTCTCTCTTGCTCTCGACTGCAATACACTTTAGATTCAAACTTGTTTTGTTTCTCTATTGTACAACATCCAGAGAACAAAAACAAGAAACTAGGACATAATGGTTTTCGGCTGGTGTCATCACATGTATCAAAGAATATCTATCTATTACAATTTACAATGTTTTGAAATGGAGATTCATGACTTCTGAATCAGGATTTAGAGATCGGAATCGGAATATTTACTACAAATCCTTTTGATTTTTGATCTCTAAATGAATTTCACATGAAAGATGAAAGTAAAGCCCATGTTTTATGTTTCATTTTTCAATACTAATGGCGTATATTATGTTGTGTGTAAATTTGAACAGTGGACAGTTTAGGTGCTTTTAAATGCATGGAGATTTATTATCCCCGCATCGCATCTTTTTTCAGAGGTTCTAACGCCAAGCCCCAGACCCCCGAAGTTCTCCGATTTATAATAAATAATACAAAATACATGGATAATTGATGAATTCTTCTCGGAGGAATTTAAATGGCTCTGAGCTGTGTATTTGCTTTCGTGTCATTTAAATGAATTTTAAATGGAGCGTTTTTGCACATTTTACACTGAGTTGCGTCTAAACTCTTTGTATTTTGTAACTTGCATTTGAGAATGTAAAATCTAGAAGGTGGAAACTATAGTGTAGAGCTGTAGAAGTGAATGAGATGCATAACTTTTGTGTATTTTGACTATTCTTTTATAAGAATAACTACGGAATTCGGAATTTAGCATTTGATGAAACAAACTGATATAAAATACAAAATATAAAATAATAATATTATAAGACAATGTACAATGTACACTTGAAATGACACGTTCGACTCTTTGCTTGACATTTCAAAGTTTGAGAATTGCAAATTGTAAATTGCAAAGTGACTGCCTCGAGTCTCGAGTATCAAAGTGCCAAAGTGGTTTGGTTGCTAGTTGCAAGTTACGATTGTCCTAACCAGTAACCAGCGAATGAAGTGTGTATAACATATTATATGATACAGTATACAGAATGTAGTGTGTAGTCAAGTGAAGGGTGACAAAGACAAAACTTTGAAATCTCCTTTGCTTCAGTTTTGACTTGTGACATTAATTTCCTTTATATTTCCCATCTCATTCTCTATTGTCATTATCTTCGTCATCTTCATCGTCATCATCATCACATTTCGCTCCACATTTCAGAGTTGAGAGTTGAAAGTAGTAACAGACGTGTCATTCATTCATATGTATTTACTATTTACACTGCAAACTGCAAAATATGTACAAGTATTTCATATTGCGTATTGGCCATCTTTAATGTTCATAAATAAATGTCCGCTATCTATGGCCTCTCTTTTCCTCCATTTCAGCTTCCAGGGGCCTCTCACTCGAAACTCAAAATACAAAGCACAAGGCATAATATTAAATGAGGAAATGTATCCTTGTACAAAATGTACATTTAAATGTACATGACATGACAGTCCCAGTGTTTTCTTTGTTTCCACTTTCTACAAATCTTTGTATTTCCATTTCCATTTCGTCATTCGTAGTCGAATTCCTATCTTTGGTTCCTTCTGTCTCTCCCGTCTTTTTGTCCCCGTTCAAAATTCCAGTTCTGTCTGTCCTTTTGATTTTGGAGTTTGGAGTTGAGAGTTGAGAATAAAGTGAGGACCAGCTCGGCCGGGCAAAGTCAAAGTCAAAGCAAATGGTTAAATTGTGTCTCTCATCATTCTCATCATCCACTTCGTTCTCGTCCTTTTCCTTTGTTGTCCTTTTCCTTCGTCTTTGTTGTCGTCATCAGAGTATCACAAGTTCTTTAGCCTGTGCAGTGTACACAAAGAAGGACGAAGGACGAATTACTGATATTAATGATGGAACAATGACGAAAGTAAATCTTAGAGCTCTTTTGTCGTAAGATAAATGACGTTTTCCTTCTACTTGAAATATGTATATAGAAAGAGAAAGGGAGAGAGCGAGGGAGGGTGAGCTGTAAATTGTATGTCTTATTTTTGTACCATGTAATGTATAATATGTAATATGCAAGTAAAGAGTACATGAAAATGATGGTGGTAAATACATATTAGAGATTGGAGACTGAGGATAAATAATAATCCCATTATAACAAGCCTAGATGGTGATTTTGGGCTTTAAAGTTACTCAATTTTCAATTCTCAAGGCTCAAGTCTCAAGTCTCATCCCTTTTAACAAGTATTTTAATATCTATTATTAGTATGTACATTGTACATTGTACATGTGTGGGAGATTGATGCATTTTTTATTTGTGTAGATTGAATAAAAATCAAATTTTTTTAGAATTCGGAAAGCACAGTGAAAAGTGAAAGTTTGCACATTGCACATTGCACATTGTTCATACACCAGTCAAAGTACACCATTCTGCATTCTGAATGTGTATAGCTAGAGATAACAAAGACATCTTTTCAGTCTTACGCTCATTTTCCTTTTCAATTAATGTAGATAATTTGATCACTCTTCTTACCTTATTCCTTATTCAACTTTGTTTCAACTTTTCCCTTTGAAAATGCTTTTGACTCGAAACTCGAGACTAGAGATTTGTATGGGTCAAGAAAACGTGTTTAATTTTCATGTTTAAACCACGCTATAGAACACGGTTTATGGTGTGTGGTCATGGTTTCTGTTTCTTTTGTCCTTTGTCATTTTCTTGGACTTATTGTACATAAATTTCAAATTTCTTTCCTACTCGACTCTTTCAAGAGTGTTAGGAATTCTCTTTCCTCTTTTGTAAATTGTATGTGACCCAATTGCTATTTAATGTCCAATGTAGAGTTTAGCTATCAAGAATTCGGTGACCTTCTGATCTAATTTGTCTATATTGTCTTTGAAAAATGGCGCAATCTACATTGCAATAAAAATGTAAAAAAAAATTCAATTTGACTGTATTTTGACTTTCAGAATCAGAGAGGCAAAACACAGAATTCTTTTATGACATCTACAGAGTAGAATAAAATGGGAAAATGGAGAATGTTGGAAAATAGATTATACATGTGTGCCCATGGGAAAATGTCAAGTTGGTGGTGATAATCTATGCAAAAATGTGTGTATTTTGATTCAAGAATTTGACTGAAAACTGGTCGTTTGTTGAACAACTACTAACCAGTAGCATCACATGTCAAATAGTACATTTTATAGATAGATATGACCATGTACACTGGCTATGTAACGTTCAACCATCCGGTAATGTAAAAGAGTGAATAAGCCTGTGAGAAGGAGAAAAGAATGAGAACTGACGACTCAAGACGATAGCATGTTTAAGATCTTCATGTGATAGGACGGCGACTGAAACTGAAACCGAGACCGAGACCGAATCCGAGACGATACAAGATACAATGTACAAGATAAAAGATGAAAGATAGACGATAGATGATTTGACCGACCAAAGCGGCAAGAAACTCCAGCCTCTCTTTTGATTCTTGGTTCTAGATTCTAGACTCGGGACTTGATGAGCCTCGAGCGCTATTTCACTTTACTACAGAAATAAAGTACACATGAATAGAAAAGAAGAATAGGAAGACTTTGTAGTGGAAGAGAGACGGCAAATCTCTCTTTATAAAGTTTAACTTTACGTTAACGTTAAAGTTGAAGAAATCCGACTCCGAATCTCAATCTGAATCCAAACCAAAGCAAAGCAAACTGAACGAGCCAGCCAACCAAGCAAACGAAGAGTCAAAAAGAGGAAAAAATTGAATGTCTTCAATAGTTCTCCCAGTTGAAAGGATGATAAATGGGAATAAAAAGTATAAAAAGTTTTCTCAATGTATAGACGAGACAGATACACAGAGAAAGAGAGAGAGCGAGAGAAGTTGAGAGGGGCAAAGGCAAAAACAGACCAAAAGTAAGTACTTTCGGTCCAGGACTTTTTGATACATTTCCTTTGTGTAGGATATTACACGCTACACATACACACACAAACAGAGTGGCATGGCAGTTTACTCTTTTCTCGTAGTTTCTCTCTCTCTGCATTACATTTATAGATTACAGTTTATAGGAAAACACAGTAGTCACTTTAAACACATATTTGTATCCTCTCATCTTTTATTTTTATTATCCTTATTTTTATTCAAAAGTGTCCATTGTCCATTCTGTCCAACAGCTGATTTTTTTACCCTCCTTTAAAAACAGAGGCAAAACAAGAAAATTTATGAATGCAACATCAAACATTATTAATTTTTTTACCCATCAATTTTCTAGTTTTTAGTGATTTGACTTGAGTTTAGATTTTTGAAACATAAATTCCTCTAGTTTATATTAAGATTCTGATATTCTGATGTAGATTAAGTTTTAGATATAGATTCATATAAAAAGTATGGACGTTGATGATTTTATAGATAAAATTTGAATTCGAGTTTGACTTGAAATCCAACATTGAAATTCAAAAACTCTCGAGTCTCGAGACAAACCTGAGACTTGGTCTTGGTCTTCCTCTTTTTCTATCTTTAGAAAATCAAATCTTGATGTAGAAAAAAACCCCGTCAAACTCTCTACAATTCTACAATTTCATGGATGAAGTAACCAAGTCAAAAAAGAAGGAGTTTGGACAAAGTCAAGTCAAGTTAAACTAAGTCAAACAGGAGGTTCATATTCAATGTTTAAACATTGAAAATTCCAGTTGAGAATCAAAGAAAGAAAGAAAGAAAGTGTGCTCTGCCCGTAGCCCATAGCCCGTCGTGGTGGTGGTGGCTGAAAATTCTTTGGTATTTGGTATTTGGTAATTGTCACACAAGGAGGAAGAAAAGGAACAAGTAAAAATTTAGTCATAGTTCATTCTTTACTCTTTACCTTTCAAGAGAATGAGAAGAGCACACAGAGAAATTCATTCAATAGATAAAAGTAAAGTAAAAAGTAACGTAGAGAAAAAGTAGCAAGATCCATATCTTTCTTCATTCTCCGTCCTCCATCCTCCACAGTAGTGAACAGTGAACAGCATGCACAAAGTTGGTCTTTTATTCTTTTCCTTTTCGTTTCCCTCTTCACTCTTCCACTCCCCATCTCAAACTCTATTCCAAAATCTCTACTCAATTCTCAGTCTCCAGTTTCCCAGTCTCTCAACTCTCAACTAACTCTTAAAAATATAGAAGAAGAAAACAAGTAGAAAAGTCCTTGTCCCTCTCAATTCAATTTTGTATCTTTTCCAACTCTCCTCAATATAATATTATACGTAGATTTTCCTGCTTTGTGTATACAAAGTACAGTATACAGTGTAGATTGTAGATAGAGTAGCAAATTTTACGGTAGGGAATATTGAATTGAATTCGGAATGCATATATGTGCTCACATGTACAATGTACAATCTACATCCGAGTGGCTCATCTTCAACATTCAACATTCAGTGTACAATGATACAAAATACATTCATCCGTCCGTCCACACAGTCATCTTTTTTGTATTCATACTTTTCTTGTAGTATTATCATGTCGTCCTTGCCATCATGTATTGTATTGTCAATGTAAGTATCTATCTGCAGTGTAGTTTTTTGGAGGAAGGAAAACTATAATATACTATATATATTCATAATGTACAATGTACACAAGATACAAGAGAAGAACTAGCATTTTGCGTAGTCATTTTACTGTAGTTTGTACTACACGAGATAAATTGTGTAGATGGATCAAGATTATTCAAAGATGATGGAAAGCCTACATATCTTTTTCTTCTTTCCCTCTGACTTTCTGAATGCTCAATGCTCATGCTTCGAGTTCCTTAGACAGTCAGATACAGTAAAGAGGACCAGAGAACCAGAGAGAGAGAGATTCGCCATAAAATAGAGAAGAGAAACACAAAGAGCTTTTTTTTCTTCCTCCAGCTCCTTTAGAGGTTAGGCTCCTTTTCAAGTTGTAAAAAAGTTAAATTGCTCATAACTCGCGATAAAACAAGTGGTCAGACCAGGATTTGCTTTATAATTCTTATAGGTTAAAAAACGGAAGAAGTCGAAACTTTCCCGTGATTCTCTGCCATATCAAATTTAAATACTTTCACTCACCTTTTGGATTATGAACTGGAATTGGACAATGGACAACTCTTGTATTTCTTATTTCTTAGCCAGGCAAAAAATGATAAAGGCAAAACTTTGCTCGACAATGCTCTTCAACTTTAAAAATTCTACATTTTACATTGTACATTTTACATGATGTTAATATTATATGATATGAGAGAAAAAAGAGGACAAGAAATTTTAAGAAACTTTTGAGATAAAGTTTTTACTGTACTGTATCAAAATTTGTAAAGATGCGTATTTAAACTTGTACTTCCGTTGTCCTTTTCTTTTCTTCCGTCGACCAGCAAATTCAAGTCAAGTCAAGCAACTTAATAATTCTGTGTTTGCTTTCCTAAATTGCACTCTTCCCTGTTGTTTCAAAACTCTTACCTCTTAGCTCAAAGCTGACAAGAGATGGATGTGTGCTTACATCCACTTGACAGTTTACAAACAAGGAGGAAATAAAACTCGCCTCTTTTTATAAATGCATCCAGCATAAAGTATAAAGTATCAAGTCCCGTTTATTCTGCATTTTGTTTATGTTAACCTTTTCAATGTATTTTATTCCCATTTCCAAGTTGCTCCAAGTTGCAAGGATATTTTTTTATAAATTTAGTTCTCTTTTATTTTGTATTATTTGCACCTCGTACTCTTAAAAAATGAAGATAAAGAGCTACATCATTGTTTGGTGTTTTTTTCAAAGTGAAATCAGTTGATAATGCAGGATAATGGACGAGTATTAAATACGCAAATCCATGTAAATGACAAAGATGGAAATATAAAATCTCCTTATTTGTCTCCAATACTCAATACAAATACAACATGTGTCTTTGTATTTTACTTGATTATCATTTCTTTCTTGTCTAATTTTTATTCTCGAAAAACTAGTAAATATGTAGTTTCCCGTACAAGAAAAATTGGAATCAGATTCCGAGAGAAGAAAACAACGAAAAAGAAAATCTAGCAAACAAAGAGCTCATCACGTATTCCATGTATTCCACAATGTAACGCGTAACTTGTATCGCGTATCGTCGAAGAAACAGCGAAGGATTGAGAGTAATTTTCCAGATCAGTAGACAAACAACTTGTGTCGATTAGTTTCTTTTGTTTTTTCCAGAAACTTTTTCTTATTCCTCTACTACACACTTTATACTTTACACACTTTACTTTTATGTATAATGTACGTTTTACTAACGGTAAATCCACAGTCCAACCTTTTATTATAAATTTTCTGAAATTTTTATATTGAAAAAAATGCACGAGTTCTGAGCTCAATCTTTATTTATTTTTTTAAATGACATATTTCATTTAATATTCGTTATCAGAATTTGATACTTTGTATTTATGCGGATAAGAAGATGAACTCTATAATGTATTGACAACTAAAGCTGTTTTTATACAATTTTGTCATCAGAACTTGCATACTTTCTAGTGCATGCAAGATATACATATTACATAAGTAAAAAAGTCGAGTGTCGAGAGAACAATAAGCAATAGCGCCCGATGCACTATGAGAAGATGAAGAGGAAACTTTTTGTCATTTGAATGAGAATGAGAACAAGAATAATAATAATAATAATGAAAATGAAAATGAGACGGATCCAAATTTCAATTTGCACTTGAAAAAAGGAGCTGCAACTCTAAGGGTTTCTGTCTTCTCAATTCCCTGTTCGTCGTCATATGCATAGCTACATACAGTCTATTCCTCTGACTTTCGTCTCTCTTTCTAGTAACAGTTTCAATTCAAGTCTTATTCTGTTTTAGGACGGATGATGTGCAGTAGTTTTCCTTTGACGTTGACTCAATTCCTCAATTGCTCAAATCGAAGCTGGAAGGGAGTTGTGTAAATATTCTCAAGAAAATAAGCAAGATGTATTACAAATATGCACACTGAACATTATACATTGTACATTGTACATGTATCCAATGTCTCAGTAGTTATCACTTTACTTTGAACATTGAGCATTGAACATATTTCCTCCACATCGACATCCACATTCAACATAAAGCCACTTATTTTCTCTTGGGATGAAAGTCTACACAGTCTACAATTGAACATTGTACATTGTACATACACAGATAGTTCTGCCTTTGTTGTTCCAACTCCAACTCCAATTTCGACTGAAGAGTAAAGAAAGGGATGATATGGTAATTTAAGGCAAGATGAAAATGAAGAGGAAAACATTGGAGCGGATGAGGAGGTAAAGCAAAGTATACACATCTCTTTGTCTTCTCTCTTTGACATGGCATGTCATTGTTAGCAGAGAAATTCAATGAAATATGTGAAAACGTGCTTCTGCCCTCTTCTCATCCACAATATATTTCTCTTCCACGGTAATTCCACCTACAATATTTACTCGGGAGAGGAAGCGAGAAAAAGAAAAGAAAAGGAAAAGGAGAGAGTATGAAAATTGACAAAGATACAAATCAAGATGATTTTGAGCTCATGTGCCTCGTGCCTCTCAACTCGTCTAGCTTTAATGCTTCATTTCTTGTGTCTAGAATTTAGAATCTAGAATCTTCGAAGCCTCACAACTCCGATCTTTTCCAGTGCAACTTTATAATGCTCACTATGAATTTTTGAATATGTACATTGTATAACTTCCAAAAGCAAATTTGTACTGAACACTAAGCACTGTAAACTGTACATTGTACACTTCGATAACTATTCATTTTATTGGCATTTCCAATTTTCATGCAGTGTGTAAATACAGTACAGATATTTTGTCTCGTTTATTGAATATGACGTACCAAGTTTGCGATTGATATTGATACTTTCAGGCAGCAAAAGAAGAAGAAGAAGAATAAAATGGAGATAGAATATGGAGAAAATGTACTGAAATGAAAGAGAAGAGAGGTTAATCCGTATTCGTATTAGTAATAATATACACATTAATTGAAAGGGCGTGTATACATTTTACATTGTAAATGTGATATTTGATATTTGTGCGGCTAACTTGTTATTCGATTAATGACTATAAAACCAGAAACCCAAACCCAGTGTTTATTAGAATTTTGGAAATGGAATTAAAACGCTTTCGCATCCACGCGTTTGCATCTATTTCTGTTTACTCCATGTACAATGCCGATTAAAATGAGCGTAAAATAGCCGTCCGCAGTCCACAGTTTTAAATTACAAAGGTCAACTTTATTGAATCGAGGAAAATGTTGAATAAAACTCAAGTATACAATATACAATATGACTAGAATACTTGTACTGTGTTTCTGTGTACTGTGTGCTTTATAAACTAGATCCGCATGAATGCAGGCCCAAAATACTTGACTGTACGCTGTACGCTGTACATTTTACATTTTACAGCGGACGGCGGACGGCGGAGGGAAATGAGCAAATTAGTTTTCCTAAATTGCAGTTTTCCATATCTCGATCCAGCTAATTTATGCTGATTGTTTTAGTCCACAATCCAGAAGCTAGAAGCTAGAAACTAGACACAGCACACAATAGTCGCATTCAGATATTTGAATATTTCATATGAACGTACGAATATCTGTACTATTCCATGTTATATATGTGTAGTTCTATGTAACTTGTAAGTAGTTGAACCGGAACTGGAGAAATAAATAGTAAATAGTAAACAGTGTGAGGGCACGTGCGGAAACGCTTATTAACAAAAACACATGTTACTCTCTCCTTCCTAATCTATCCAATATCTAATATCTATGACCGTGTATAATTATTACTATTATATTATCAAAATGCGTTCCTCGTTAATACTGTTGAATACCACTGGTTCTTGCTCAAAATCATGGACGCTTAATTAAGCTCTTTTGTCTTCATTATTTATAGCAGAAAAGCTAGTCTGGTACTGAATAAAAACCAATAGTTTTCAAAAGTCATCAATATAATCGCAGATTCTGGCTAGTGACTAAATAAAATAGATGCTCAGCTTGTTCTTCAGAAGAAAAATCTTGACTTTTTTTAAATATTTTTCATTCCACCTTTTTCGTGTCTTTGCCAATGCACAATATTATTTATTTTTTTAAATGTACAATAACTGTCGATTGTAAGTGTGTCTATCGTCTATAGTCTGTATATTAGATATTAGCATATCCTTTCAAAGAGTAAAAAATTATTTTTAAAAGATGTAGAAAGGCTGAAGGAGGAATAAGAAATGAAATTTGACCCGGGTGTTAAACCGCTCATTGTCAATGTCATTATCATTGTAATATTTTATAAAGGAGAAGACGCTCTACGCTTTAGACTTGAGCTACAATTTACAAAAGAATCGGAACCCAGGTGAGCTTCAAGTTTCATATACTAATAATTTGGATCTCATAGTACACAACACAAAACAACCCATGCAACAATGCATTACATTACATAACACACATTATTCATGAGATTGGGGATTGAGAATATTATTTTCTGTTCTCCGTTCCAAAAACACTCTTTCCCATTTTCAATTACCACCATCCATGTTCTATTATGAGCGTAATGATCGTCAATTCCCCACTCTCCTCTCTCCCTTTTTCTCAAGTATCGACCTATGATCTATTATACAGTATTATCTACCTAGCCAAAGAAAATTTTACAGACTGCATGCTAAACTCAAGACTCAAAACTCATGGTACAAATTTATTATGTAAAGAAATACCAATACAAATAAGAATACAAATGCAGTGCGTGTGTATTCCAAATCTACATAATATGCTCCATCTTCTTCAAGTTTATACCCGTGAAGGAAAGAGTGAGTGAGGAAAAATATTCTTAACAACTATTTACAGTTCTCATAAACACTGTACAGTGAGTATTTATTCCTTGAGGAATATCTAATATTTCCCTCTTCCCCCTCTTCTCCTGTGTTCTCCTATGTTGTGCTCATGTAAAACTAATAACGTGTTTACAAACACGAAGCACGCACATTTAAAAGAGAGAGAAACCTCAAACTTCGATCAGTCTTCAATCCTTCAATCTTTCAATTTGTTCGACTACGAGCTAGCGCATCGAGGATTCCGTGTTCAATTTGAGGAGTACGAGTATGAGCATCTGTTTCATTCTCACTGTACACTGCACACATTTTACAAACTACATATTTCCATTTCAATTACTCCATTCTCGTCAATACTGTCAAGAAAGGTGTAAAGAAAATGCTGCTCTTCAATTATCTCACCCTTTGTGTTGTGTTTTGTTTAGCTATGAGCGAGCAAAACACATACACATTATTATACATGGTTGACTCTTGGCTTTTTTGGCTTGGTTGAAAATTGAAATTGAAATATTAGTAGTAGGAGAAACCCGAGGAATGGCAATGCTAAAATTCTAATTTGAAATAATAACAGTAATATTGCGTGACTCTTTTCATTTCCATTCTATATTCCATTCTTTCCTCGTACCTGCCTTTAGAACAAAGTGGCCGCTTTTACATGAGTCAAGCTGGGGCACTGGAGAAGGGGCAAAGAAGAAGAATTATGACTTGTTTCTACACTCATAGCTCATAGGTTACATTTGTTATTCTTAAAAGATCACCCACGTTGTCCTTCTTTTTAAGTACATAATACATAAGGATTCTCCATTTATAATAACTAGTAATTAATAATATTATACTCTAGAATCTAGAATCTGGACTAATTGAAAGATGAACATTAAACATGTGTATCATCACCATGATACATGGTTCAAGATAAGCTAATAGCTATCCAAATTATTATTATTATTACTGTGAGAACAAGTACAAGAACTACAAGAGCTATTAAAATGTAAAACTTTGAAGAGAAAAAGGTGAACAACTGAATTGAGATTCAAATTGAAAACATGATACATGTTCATAGTAGTAAAGTTCTCAATTTGAATTTTTATTAACCTGATATTTACATGGTATTTAGCAGCAGAAGTGTTGTATGCATGGCACAGAGTAGATTCAAATAACAAGGACAGAAGATAGAAGACACAGGTAAAAAGATGCTGATAAGACGGAGGTCGGAGGTAAAAAGAAATGTTTCTTTCCTTCTTTGTTGTACGATATCTCCCCGGCAGAGTTTTTATATTTTATCAGTATAGAACCAGAATTATCTACAGAAAATAAATTGTACGAAAGACACATACATTCATTCTCACACTCAAAGCTCAAAGCTCAAGACTCAAAATAGATAACTTGCATTTCACCGTGTGTGCATCATGCGTATATCATAATGTATTCTTCTTCTTGCTCTTGGTTCTTTCATATCTCATATCTCGTTGTTTATACTTACGAAAGAAAGAAGACGTATTCTAGGATCTAGAATGCTCATAGCCCATACGCTACACACTGCACAGTGCACAGTACGCAAGAAGTGTAAATAGATAGATAAAGAATGAAGAATGAAGAAAAAACGAAGAGGAAAGACGAATGTAATAATAATTCATCAATAAAGGTTCTCTTTTTATGTCCTATTCCCTTTTCAAGTGTACACACTACACACTATTTTGTGTATGGAGATATTTAACGCCTGTACAGAATTTTCCGTTCCATTCCATTCCATTTCATGCCGTTCCGTTTGAGAACCGAGAACTGAGGTTTCAAGTTGGAGCTCCATGTGATTATCATGTTTGAGTTAATCGTGCCATGTTGTAGTATAAATACAATACACACACAATGCACAATGGAGAAACCAAACCAAACCAAAGGTGTAAACTAAGATGTAAGCAAGAGCAAGAGCCAAAGCAACCCTACAAAACTTTATGACCCAGCAAGGGAAAGAAAGATGCATACATATAGAATACATAGTACAGAATGTAGATGATACATAGGAAAAAACGATGGGCAGTCTCTTTGTTTACTTAGTTCTGTATTAGTTAGTTGGTTAGTTAGTAAGTAGATTGTAAATACGTGTTTGGGATTTGGTGTTTGGAGTTTGTGGTCAAGTCGTAGATACGAAAACATAGATACATATTTAGGTACGTGGAGAATGAAGAGTGTGTGCGGTGTGCGGTACCAAGATTTGAAACTCCTTATTACATGTTACTGTATCTTGTAATTCCCCTTCTCCCGTGTCCTTTTATTACCCAGGTGAACTTTATTTGGCTTTGGGTTGGAGTTTGAGCTGGAGCTGGAGTTAGAAGTCTGACTTTAAAAAATATTATAGTCTTTTGAGTTTGGAGGCTTGAGTAAGTAGATGATATACGTATTACAAAATTCAAAGTAGGTACTTTATGCATTTGATGCGTGTTTCATGCGGTTCAAATTGTCAAATAAATAGAGACACCCACCGAAACAAAATCATTATTATACGGACATCATATATAGTCCTGTGTTTTTTTTTTCAACATTTTTTAGGTTAAAATTTCTTGCAAAATTGATTTTTTTTCTGTAGCCTTTGATTTGGTCTTTGGTCTGAAATTTTTTACATCATAAAAGCCATTATTTTAGTACCTTTGTATTTTTATGACAAGTATAAAGTATGAAGTATGAATTTTGACTTTTTAAGTGGTGGTTTATGACCGTATAAAATGTAAAGTTAATAGAAAACTGTGATTATTATTATTCTTGTTATTTATTTTTTGTTTATGTTTGGATTTTGGAGTTTTGAAAGTTGTTTTTGTTCAGCAAGAATTATTCACACAGTCTTTGTCTAGAGGTTCCTCAGGTTTCAGGTATCTATTATTTAAAG
>JAQGBI010000192.1:0-23571 GCA_034698325.1 Sminthurinus elegans | reverse complement strand
CGATTTCTAATGCATTTAAATGGGGAAATCGGAAAGTTTTCATTATTTAATTGTGAAGGAACTACTAATCGCACAGATATGTACTTTAGCATTCTATACTTGAAATCGCATGGAATTTCAATAAAAAAATAGTTTTTAATGGAAACCATGCGATTTCATATAAAAAAGTAGAAAATACGCCAAGTGGTTTCAAACTTTTGCACCATGGATTTTGACCTTGCCTCACGTTTGGGGTCACAGATTCCAAACCAAATAACATAGAAGGATGTGGGGCGGCTTCAATAAAAGAAAATCAAATTTCCAACAACTTTCTCGCTGGGTTCATGGTCGAAATGTCCCGGGGTCATCCTCAAATCGAAAGTGCAAGTAAAACACGCTCATAGTTTCAGACTTATGATCTCTACTGTAGGATAAACATTGATGCGTGTAAAAGCAAATTTTTAGAACGTATACTCTGTCATACGGTGAAAACACTAAAATGTTATTTTGTATAGGATAAGAGAAATTAACTCACGTGTCTATAATCTATAATGTTATGTAGCGGGGATAATAATATGTAATAGTTGTACACGTATGTATCTATCTACGTTAACTAATAAATTATTATGAACGTGATTGTGTGTGAGATTTCTGCAACTTGTCAATGTATATAAAAATATAAAATACATATTATATTACGTGTGTTTTTGTATAGAACTTTAATTATTAATAATTATTATAATATATTTGTACTAGTTTTACTACGATAATATCATTTATTTATTATAAATGAGATGAATGAATGAAACAGTTGCGAGGAAAAAAGACGATGTAAATTATTTTTACGGTGCTTGTAAGTAAGTAGTAAGTAATGATTGTCATTATTTCCTCCTATAAAAAAATGTAACTCTCATATGAAACCCCCGTTTAGTACACAGCATGTGAAAACGTTTTGCAACAAAATATTCATTTCTTCTTTTTCAGAGTATACAATATAATCAACTGAAAACTAAAAGAACGTGTATTTCGTAATAAAATAATAAAGTACTCAATATTTTATTTATTAGTTCGTATATTTTGTTTAAATATTAAAAATTGTATTCTCTTTTACGTCAAAATGTTATGAAAAAACTAAATTGTTATTCTATTCACAGTCTATATTATTATCCTGTTGAGTTTATTTCATTTGTTTTCCTTTGCTGTGTATTTCTCCTTATATAAAATACTTGGCAAAGGAGGAGTAAGGAAATTTTTTATATATATAGGTATCTACATTTAAATTAAATAAAAATTTAATTAGATCGAATTCTTTATTTATTGTAATGTTGAAGTTTAAGACTTCATTTATTCATGAAAAATTAAAAATACACCTATCCAACTAAACTATGTATATAAATGATAAATTATATAAGAATCAAAAGAATAACGTATAATATATAGTATACACAGGCATATATTATTGTATGAAAACAATATGTATTATGTACTTTGAAACTAAGTTGGAATTTCGAGTAAAATAAATAAAGTCAAGATTGAAATGAGAATATTATGAAAGCTTTAAAAACAATAATAATTATTAAACAATAAGGTCATCAAAGCTGTCGTTAAGAAATGGTAATAATTACTCACTCATGGAAGATTTTATTTATATTTGTATGTCATTCATATTACATAATTATGACCGTTCCGTCATATTTTCGGTATTGTTTTGTTATGAGCATCTTTTAATATTATGGTACTTTACTATTTCATATATTTCATGAGGATTATTTACTACTTACATAGCATATAGAAGCTTTATACCTAGTATTAGAGTACATTACATGGAAAATGTCTTGTACTCAACTTTCAGTAACAAATGCATAAAATCATCGTGTATTATGTATTTGAAAGTCAAATTTATATTTGTACTATCAACTATCAAGTTGTTCATCATGATTAAATTCATTGTTTTAGAATTTGTGTTGCAGGGCCTTTCTACATTTTATGAAGTAACTACTTTCATATTAAGTAGAATACGATTACTATGTTCTCTCTTCTCTCTAGTCTATTATTAAATTATAAAAATTTTAGGAGAGGAACGGTTGTCGATACTGTTGGATTGGTCCTTGCGGAACTTGACAAGCTGGAACAGAAACTGGAACTTGGTTGACATCACCTTGATTTCCATTCATATTCATATTACTCATATTATTTTGTTGAGGCATCTGTTGTTGTTGTTGCATCATCATCATTTGATTTTCTACATTTGTAACGGTCATTTGAGGAGCGGAAGTAGTTTTCATCATGTTTGGTCTGGGTTGAACTTTTGGCCCTCGAACTATTTGAGGTTGATTAGCACCAATCATTTTATTATTCATTTGAGCTCTACAAGCTGCACAACATCCACAAGGGGTTGTCATATTACGTTGACTCTGACTCTGTCCCTGAACCTGACTTTGACTCTGACCCAAATTGGGGACTTGGCCTTGAACCATTTGACTCATTTGTCCCATTTGTTGTGGCTGTTGTTGATGTTGATTGTGGTTTTGAATCTGTGCATTGATTTGATTCATCATTTGTGTTGTATCACAATGATTTGTTTGCATTTGTTGTTGCTGCTGCTGCTGTTGAGATTGTTGAATTTGTGATACTTGTTGTTGCTGAGGTTCTCCTGCACTATGATTGTATTGCACTTGATTGTTATTACCATTATTATTATTGTTGTAGTTTTGAGTATTCTTATCATTTGGATTAATTCCTCCTACATAGACAATTGGCTGTTGTCCTTGATCTCCGATTTTTACATGACACTGGAGAGGTTTTTCTTCAATAATTGCAGGAATAGCAGTATTCCCAAATGGATTGGGGTTAGTTGGGACCATCGAAGCAGCACCTTGTCCATAGTGTCCCATCATATTATTACTAGCATTGTTTGGCATGTTTCTATTATTCTTACTATTATTAGTATTATTGCTGTAGCTATTCATGTTGTAGGGATATGGATAGGATGGAGCCATTTGTTGTGGATCTCTAAACTGAAAGGATGATGGTCCAGTGGTTGTCACTGGTTGATATTGTGGCGGAGTTCCACTTTGTTGAAGATTTCTCCAGTCCATATTATTTGTATGTTGATTCTGGTTTGGATTTTGCTGGTTACTGAAACCTACTGAGAAACCATTAGCATTATTATTATTAGTAGTATTTGGATTGCCATTGTTGGGATCAAATGTTTCTCCTCCTTGGTTACTATTATTTGGCGTCATTGTGCTGGGATTATATTGCCAACCATTCCATCCACTAGTCTGTCCATAAGGTGACCGATTGTTCACTGGTGGAGGAAAGGAAGGAGGATTTACAGGATTTGGCGTGTATCCGAATCTTGCTGTACCAGAACCGGGTTGAATATTTCCACCCACTGTGTATCCTAAATTTCCAAAGCTTTCCATATTCTTGTTGTGCTAGTCTCCTCTACAGTCTACAACATTTCAAAATACAACAATTTTTAAATCATTTTCACTGTCATGTGTAATGGTCAATGTATGAAACGACTAATGAATAATGAACAATGAGATGAACGAACTGTGTATTGTTATACCTCAGGAGTAGTAAAAAGATCTTGCTCACTATATCACTTTTATCAAAACTGGACGGGTTTGATAATTTTTGGATCCAGGAACAACTAAAATTACAATGACTACACTAGTTAAAATACGAATAAACGCAATAATTGATAATGATTATCCTAAAAATGAACAATATTCATATTCTATTCTTTATAGAGCTTGAAAAATTTGTGGCTCCTGCAATCATTTGTAATGAAAGACTATAGACTATAGACTGTGGAAGAACTGATGGGAGATGATGGGAATTCGGAGCAGTATAGAGTATATAGACCACGGCAAGTGAACTTCTATTCTATACATGACATGTATACTAATGTATTATATCATGATGACATGGAAAATGGACAAGGCAAGGCAAGGTGTGAGTAAAATAGTTTTTTCCCTGGCAACCACTTTACATGATAATGCCGAATGTGTATGCTACAAAAAACTCTTACGTATTGTATATTTTTTGTGTTTCGTGCTGTACACTGTACACTGTACACCCTTTAATTTTTGGAACATTCATTATCTTATCTGCTGTGTGTATTAATAAAACTTGAATAGAAAAGTCACAATCCAGCTGGGTTTGCACTAAATTGCGATAATTTACCCACATTTGACAATGAAGGTTTGAAATAATTTTTTCACCTTTGGAATTTTGAAAAACTGCAGCGTGAAATTATTCTAAAAAATGATGTGTAGTAAGAAACAATTTCTTAATTCACATTGTTTTTAAAAATTAGGCATGGTTTGAAATTTGAGAATTCTTAAACTATTCAAACTTGATATAATTTTATTTCCTTGTGATACGTTATTTACATTTTAGCTTTTTGACATCACAGTATAAGAATTAATGAAAAGTTATTGCAAGTAGAAAGCTGAGAAGATTTAAAAATATTGTTTCGTTAAAATTTTCTTGTACATTGTAATTATTAATTATTCCTCTTCATCAAACGGATCAAATCCTTTGAAAGATTTTTTGAAGTGAAGAGATTTTATCTTTTGATGCCTGTCTTTTAGTTTTTCTTGTTTTTCCATTAACTGAAGCTCTCGATTACGAAGACCTATAGAAATTAAAAAGACAATAATTACAATTCAATGTTTGTGGCCATAAAAGTTTTGCTACAAAACACATTACGATCCAAATATTATGTCTCTCATCTCATCTCACATTTTTTCAAGTTTCTTACCATTTTCCCATTTTTCCATTTGTTGATTTCTGAGTTCCTCTTTCTTTTCTTCTTCCTGACGATGCAACCCTCTTGGTTTAGCAGTGCCGGCTCTGGCTTTCTTTACTGCCTCTTGTTGCTAAAGTCAACATGTATTACATAAAATATCAACGTTTTTTCCAATTATTATAAATAAAACGTGTGATAAATGAGAATAAGGAATCATACTTTTCTTCGTTCTTCCGCCTTTGCTAATTTTTCTGAAATGGAATCATTAGTCAGTACTTGTTTTTCATCACGAAGAAGAACTGCTGGAAGGAATTTTGTCTTTTTTTCTGCATTTTCTTCTACTATTTCAAATCTACGGGGAATAGAATATAAATTTTAATTTTAATATGTATAATACTAATCATGTAAAATTTTAAATTCTGCATATTTTGTTGTTGACAAAATGTACCCTGTTGCATATTGAGAGCACTTCAAAGGTTTAGCTATTAAACCTTCATTACGTAATGACTCTAAAATTTTCTCCTCTTCTTGTCTGGTTCTTTGTGCAGCTGATATGAGTCTCGGACATTTCCTTCCAACTATCACAAGAGAGTCTGAAAAAATAAGAGTAATTAAATTTGCACTCGTATTTCCGCATTACCATTTTTTCTAACATGAGCATTGAACTGATTTATATATAAAAATCATAAGATTTAAAAAAGGATTTAGATAATTGATAATTAATCAAGAAGAATAAAAAATTACCCAGATCAATAGGTGGCTGAAAATCTCTCATAACCTTTGCAATAACATCAGAAGGTGATTTTTCTGTTATAAAGTCAAATTCTCCATCAAAATCCTCTGGAAAATTCTCATCACCGTCAATTTCCTAAATTCAACCAGTACAACAATTTACTGAAGAATAATATAATATATCCACACACGTAAAAATAAATACATTTTTTTATAATATAGTCTGTAGTAAATTTAGCCCAAACTTACAGTATCGCCGTTTTGACCACTTGAAATACGGTTGTTTTGATTTTCAAGTAGATCACTGTCGTTTTCGTTGTCCTCCTCCTCTTCGTCGTCCTCGTGGGTGGAATTTTTCTTTCTTCTGCTCACTAAAAATAAACCTGTTTCTTTATCCACTTGTTCTTTTATTTTTACACTCAACCCGTTATTTGGAAGGCTTGGAGGGACTTCTATATGAGATTCTCCACAACCCATGAAACTCTTGTATTTCAAGTTGTGGATCGGTCAAATTTTTAAACTTTCACTCTTCTGTTTTATACTTCATCTCCACTATAAAGCACTTTGAACTGATGTTGTTTTCCATGTGTTTCGAGTTTATGGAATATGTGCTATTGTCGTAAATGTTTGACCAATAATTATTTTTAAAAATGAGTTTGTAACTAGTTCCACAATTTTCATTTGTTATAACCTCACACACAAGCTAACATGTATAATGCACAGTAAACTGCAGTGTATAATGTTTTTGGTCTCGGTTCTCTGGATTGGATTGGATAAAATATTAGTTTGTAGCACTCAATAACCAAAAAATAAAAGTGTACATTCAGACATCACAAAAGGTTTTAGAATGATTAGAGAATGACTAATCGTCTTCTTTTGTGAATGCAGCAGACGCGAGGAAAGGGCGAAAGTAATCTATTATAACGCTGTGTATCAAAAGCAGTGACATTTGGCAAAGTCACACTGACGAAAAATAAAATACACAATACACAATGTAAACTAAGCAGCTATACACATGTGACACTCTTTTGCACTCCTTTTCCCACTATTATGCTTTTTTGCACGGTATGTTGTGGACGGACGTACGAAATATTGAAAATGCATTTATCGATCTGCATTCTTCGTACTCAAATAACTCGTAACAAATATTCACCTTACTTTTCTCCCAAAAGTTTGACTATTTGACTGTACGCAGTACACAATACGCAAACACGTCTAGGTAGATATACACACTCCCAATTGAAACTAGTCCGTTAGTCCGTCCGCTCTCAATTACCGAAATCCGATTTTGAGCTCTGAATACTTTTTCTATGTCATAAAAAGTACAAATAGTAAAATTCTGTTGTGTAGCCGGTTACCGGATGTTAGTCCCGTTTTCAACAAACGAAAGAAGGGAAAAAATTACGGCAGTGTCAATAATCAAATTTTTCAAGCTTCTCTACGAACTTTTAACATAAAAAAATGAAATATGAAATATGGAACATGAGCAACGACCCCCACAATCTGAATAGCAATAAAAATTGTTTCTTTGTGCACACGTACCAAAAATCAAAAGTATGATATGTGTTATGTATTTTTAAACTGGATTTTCATAGAATACAATCCATTCACAATACAAAATACACAGCACACAATTAATCAACTGTACTATTTTATTATGTGGACTAGAAAGTGCGGAGTTTGGACTGGAAGTGGACAACAGTTGTCTCTGTTGACCCTCCTCTACTCTTCAACTGCTGTCACAGAACTGACTTGACATTTAGTCGATACAGCATAGAAAAATACATTGTACTACTGGATAAAGAGAAATATGTTGAAACAACACAACTCCAGATATTATAAATGCCTCTACTTTCTCCCGTCTTGTCTTTTGAAATGCACGTAATACCTTAATTGTCTAGACCGTTGTACTAGTCGCTGGTGACTGACTCAACTAGAACACATATGCAATATTAAGTATTCATTATCTTGAATGACATAATTATCACTAGGAAATGAGGTACATTTTGCATTTCACCAAACTACATTCATAACGTAGGCAATGTTCATCTGTATTGTACATGTATAGTAGCAAGTACTTTCTGCTCCTGTTTTAGTTACGACTCTGATATTGTCCCAGTTTGAATTCAGAATATGGAATAAGGTCAATGCATGTTTTGTATTTTGTATTGGATTTTGGTACCAAAGTTTTGTGATTTCCAGTTAACTCGATTCTACAATAAATATGCATGTATGTAAATAAAAGGAAACCCGAAGCTTTAGAATTTTCGAGAATTTTAATGTGTTCATGATATGAAATTATAGTCAAAACTTTGCAAGAGTGTAGTAATAATGTCAAAGTACCTGTATGGAGTACAGAGAGAGTTTATAACATAGAGTATAGGGAGAAAGGAAAGCGGATGAGGAGACATAACGAAAAGTGAAAAAAAAACAAATGAACCTTTACAGAAATTCGTGTTTTGTGACAATTTCTAAGTGTTTTGCACAAAAAACAAACATTTTGTATCCATGAAAGTTGGAACGAGTGACAAGCTTAACAAACACAACATTTACACGTTCTATATTCCATATATTCATTCCACTCTGTACGATATGCCTATGAGCATAGGCATATTGAATGTGTTGTACTTTGTTTAATGTTTACTGTGTAGAGAAATTTTGGCAAGGAGAAAGACAGAGAGAGAGAGAGAAAAAGAAATTCATTATCAATTCGATATATCGATCAGTTATTGATGATGGTGTTTTAGAGTTTGATGTTGCGTGAATCAATTTACAATTTACCGTACTTAAATATGTGTATATGCACGTGGAATATCCGTACCAAATAATATGTACTTACTCTTTGTGTGTTTCTCCCGCTCTCGCTCTCTTTCTCTGTCTTTTTCACATTTCCCATATTTTTGGTATGTAGGTTCCTACGTATAACATGAGAGTACTCAAACATTTGCTGCACCACATACTATGTACAACACAATAGAAACGTAACGATGTACTGTGTACTGCTGTAATGAAGAAATTGTTTCAAGTAAAACAAATTCAATTATACTTTCTCAGTTCAAAAACCAAAACCAACAAGAAATTAAAATCAAAGTATTGCTGATGTTGTATCTTTTATTTTTGTAAGATTCAATAACTTATTATACATTCTATTTATTGTCTATTCATACTAAAAAAATGAAATAGGTTTACTTTTAAATTTAAATCAATAAATAAATAAATACACACAGGTATATAATATAGAGACAGTAGAGTAGAAATGTGATTCTCGTTGTGGAATTTTTCTGGTTTGTACTTTTGAAACTTTTCATCTTTTGCCGCAACTTGGACATCCACCTCCACCTCCGTGTCCACCTTTATTTTCAATCAAAATTAATTATCCTCAAGACTCGAGACAAACATTTCAGAAAAAGATACAAAAATTGGTCAATGTTTTTATTTAAAATTTAAATTAACCTCCTCCTCCCCCTCCCCCATGACCACCTCCGCCAAGATTAAGACCCTGACCGTATGACGGAGCAAGATATGTCCGAGCGAGACCGCCACCATATCCCCCTGTGAATATTTTGAAAATTATTCATTAAGTTTTACTTCGGATGAAACATTTTGTTACAATCGAATAACAAACTCAAATAAAATTTATATGTTCAACCTGCTCCAAAACCACCGCCATGTCCTCTGAAACCTGCTGAAACTGAGTTGTAACTCATAATAGTTACCAAAACAATGAGACAGAAGATGACGGATGTCGTAGCCTATATAATATCAGAAAATTTTAAAAATAAAGTTCCAATTTTTCAAAACCTGTATTATGTATAAAACTTTACCAAATGATAGTTGTTAATGTACAAACCTTTCTTGTAATTTTACTCATTTTAAATGGTAACTAAAATGTTTAAATTTTCCAAAACCACAAGTCAAGACAGTTAGTTGGTGCTCTGATTTGTTTGACTTTTGCACTTGGATTGATTGATCTTTCTGAATTTCCCTTCTGTTTTTATACTTCTCCTGCATCTGGTCTCTTGTATCTTGTATCCCTCTCTCTTTTTCTATCTCAGTCACTCTGAATTTTGAATTACTCAATGTATCCCTCAAAGTTCAAGTAGTATTGCCAAATTAATGGAATTGAATGTTGACTATTTACAATTGACACAATGTGTAAATAGTAAATATATATTCAAAGTACAAAGTCTACCAAAAAAATTACGTAATTTCATCACACTAGAGTTGAGAATTCGGTTGCAGTTGAGAATGTGCGTATGCACAAAATGCATTTTAACTCTTAACCTCTTGCTCTTTTGAATCATTTGGAATTTGTACTGTTAATTTGGCGTGGGAGAATCGTGAGTCTAGTTTCAGTCACAAATCACAACACAAACAATTGACATTCTACATCTTTGAACTGTATCACGAAAGTACAGAGATATTTTACTTTTGTTTTAATTGTAACGATACTTCTGTACGTGATTAACACATTTGGGGTTCATTTTAGCCTTTGTTTAACTCCGTATTTACTCGTTTGGACTATTCATGTTAACAAGAGCGTAACGAAAAAAAATCCAAGATCATTATAACTTATAACCATTCATTATCACCTATTTTATAGGCAGATCTATGCACTAAATATTGATTCATGTATGTACAAGCTACGAGCATGAAATATTCCATGTGCTTATTGAATAATCTGCTGCACAAAGTGAATGAAAGAAAATTGACAACAGTAGTCATTTTTTGTTACGCTGATTTTCCAAAAAATTCAAAGTATTGTTTTGATTTATTATTTATTAACAACGATGAGTTTTACATAGTATTTACATTGCACGAGTGTGTCTGTATCTACAATAAATTGGCAGGTATGTTATATTGCTTTTACATAATATAGAATGTAATCAGTACAATGCGTACGTTACACAGTACGCATATACAATACATAAGTATTTGGATAAATGACATGGTACAATTTTTTATACAAATAAAATCGCTTATAAGCTAAAGTAAAACGCATATTATACTAAAACAGTAATATGTAATAAAATGTGTCATTATATAACTTGAATGAAGAAAGTAGAAACAAACTGACTTTCCCAAACTCTAACTTTATTACGAGGACTTTTATGTATAATATTATATTATATTGTAGAATGTACATAATTATTATATATATGTATAAAAAACTAGAACGATAACGATATTCGGTGACCTTCGATATTGAAGCTATCCTAATTGATCAATTTTTTCGATAATTCCTCCATTTCCTTCGTATTTCATGGGGATTTCATCACTAATTGCATAATGAATGGATTTGGATCGGAATTTACTGAAAGAGTTGTCGAAGCAAATTTTGTCTGTGAAGAAAAATAAAGAAGTACATCAAGGTTAAAATATGCATAAATGTATATAATTGGTTATTGATAACTGAGTATTGGTAATGGAAGTAGACGTTGGGAACTTATATGGGAATGTTTCCCAAAATGTTTCCATTCGCCATATTTATGCATAGTATTCTGTGTTTTGTGTTATTGCACATTTTAAATACATGCTTACATTTCCCCATTTTATCACAAGTGTAAAGTCCTTTCTGTAGCAGCAAGTGAGAATCCACACGGAGACATGAAAATAGTTCCTCATCTTCTTGGTAAAAGTGGAATCCAATGTCGTAGTGGTCAGTGTGGAAGTTCCATCTGTAATAAACAGCAAATGACAATTAAAGTGTACATTGATGCTCAAACTAAATACACTTATTCTGACGAAAATTCTGAAATCTGAAACGGTTTGAAATCTTTTTGGAAGGTTTGTAAATGCTCACGTTAATTTAGTTCCTGGGACAGTTACAATGAAATCGACAAATATCTTTTCGCCCGCAGAAATTGATACAGTTTTGAAACTACTTTTTGGCAAGTCCTCAGGTATTGGGATTCTTGCCACTCCATCACTGAAATTGTAGTGTTTGCATGCAGTATTGGATCCACCGTATTGGGATGGGAGATTAAAGGGCTCAATATTTTTTAAAAGGGCAGCTCTCCATTGTTCAGAATTTGATCCAAAAATTCGTACTTTAGACAGAGTATGAGCCGTCACAAATGGTTTTAGGAGGTTGTAAACTAACTCAAATATTGCTGGGGCGTTGATCACATATGCCTGTACAACAAACATTATTGGGGAAAATTAATAAAATGTACATACATCAAACATTTCATATTTAATTGAAACTGTACAAAAATATCTTACATTTTTCAACGATTCCGGATAGTTGGCTGTTTGAATAAAAAAATACAAAACGGGAAAAAATTAGCATGTAGTTAATGATTAACGTTTCAAAGGAAGCGTAATAATTTGTCATGTTTTTCATGGAGATGGGTTTTGCAAGTTCTTCACATAGTACACAAATATTTTAGACAACAGACATTGAGCACACGAAAGACATTAAATGCACGCATCATACGCATTTTCATCTAGACGTCTACAGTCTAGAGTCTAGAGTACAAAGAAAAAATATTAAATACGTACCTTCAAATACACGCAAGCATTCCATAAAAGTCTCCACAGCTGAAAGTAGGAAGGAAAAATTTAATGGGAAAGGCATAAAGTATAAAAACATTATTATGTATACGATTTATGATTTAATCTTCTTCCATTTCCCTAAAATTACTTTTTTTATCATTACGCTCATCATTCATAACTCACACATACATATATATATTTAAAACATAAAACACAAATGAAATATACGTTACAAGTTAAAATCCGAAGCATGACGTAAATTTTTTTTATTACTTTCACGGCTGAGGATTTGGTTGAGAGCAAATCCTTCCCAGTCGAAAATGATGATGAATTGGTTCAATATTCTTTTTTCGTTACTCTCCTTCCGCATAAAGGCACATCCCTGCTCCAAGATTTGATTTGAGTATTTAATAATATCCTGTCGATGACCTGACTCGACAGCACCACGAAAATCCCATTTACCAAAAGGTACAATTGAAACTACGGGAGGAAATAATAGGAATAAAAATAGATGTAGCAATTATTTCGCATGTACTCAGGATGTGTGCCTTGTTTTACAAGTAGTTGAAATACATGCAGCTTGAAACAATTTCAAAATTGAGTGAAAGGCAAACTTACGAACGCAATCCTCTTTATCGACACCCGGTGCATAAAATTTGAAACCAGTGTCAAACATTTCAGGCCTTTTCCAAGTTAAAATCTTCTCGACATCATTTTCTCGTCGCCAGATCATTGACGCTTTTATCATCTTTTCTGCCTTTTCCACTGAATTCTCTCGAGCTAGGTAGACAGAATATTCCAAAAAGTGCATCATTATAAAGTTTAAGAGATTCTGTCCTACGTATGTACATTGTGCTTTTTCTCTAAACTCCAAACCCTTACATCCTTGTTTATGTTTTACTATAGTAGAATGTTTTACTGCATACAATAATATTTTTGATTTGAACTCTTACCACGGAGCCACCGAAGTAAATTAGCATCGTGTCTTTGATAACTATCCAATTCGTCCTTTAAATAATCACCCAGTCTATCCTTTAACTGAAAATATTGAAAATGAAAGAATATTTATACATATTTTGTGGTGAGTAACATTACACACAGAACTTGTTTTATTCATAATAAAATACACAAGTCAAAATACACAGAAAAACAGGAAAACTTACAAGCTCAAGAGCTTCCAATTCTTTTGCAGTTGCACTTTCCAAATGTGCCATTTTGATCCTTTTTAATCCGTTTTCAAGACGGGAAGATCACAAATTTGGAATTTTAGCAGTATTATAAATTATGAGAACACTAAACACCATGTAGTTTACACAAGATCGTTTTGAATAAAAATACAAAATACACAAAAAAATTGGATTGGATTGGGCAAACAAACAATCTGTCAATGACGACAGATATGTATGGGTTTATAGCACCTAAAAGATTTTATTGACGAAAGTGTTCTCGTTATTGAAATAGCCTTTATTTTACACAATACACAATATAATATCATTTACACACACTCACATAAAAATCACAAATCAGAAATACACACACTAAACTTTTCAGTTGACAGTTTGCTTACATGCAAATACTAAATGACGTTGAGCAAAATTCAAAACATATCTACACGGAAACTATCTTTCTACCTTTCTCCCTCTCCCTCTGTGTTCTGTGTATAGTGTCTACAGTCTACAGTATACTGTATACGTAGATGCATGTAAAATGTACATGTACGACCTTAATTAGGCAAATAGATAATTTAGAAACTTTATTCACTATGCATGTATAATATGTATATAGTCCTTTGAATGCTTTTATCTAGTGTCTAGATTTCTATGCATATTCAATTGTTGCCTATATACATGTACATGTAAAATATATAGGAAGAGAAAAGAGAATCAGGGGGACAAACGTCAACAGTCAACAGTCAGAATCAAGAATCAAGAATTAAACATACAATATAAAGTGATCAAAGTACACCACAAAATAATCTCACAGTTAGTCAAGATGTGAATGAGCAACTACATCTACAACTAAAAATCTACTGACTGAAAAGAGGCACAGCTACGGAAGTTTTTCTCTCTTTGCTTACTCACTCACTACTCACTAGCTTGTACTAGTAAGACAAAAGAAATAAGACATAAACCACTTGCTCATTCGTTTATACTTTTTTGATGTTTTCTACATTTATTTGCACGTTGGAGATCTGAGTCAACTGCTTCATACTCCTGCTTCTTATATTCTTCTTCGTCTATCTCTAATATTCATCATACTGTGGATTTTATTATAATATTCTATATAGTGCATGTGTGTAATTCGTTATTATGAATAATAATATAGGAGAAAAATAAGGCAATATAGTACAAAATGTAGAATATGTATATGTATGTACAGAATGAGTGTCTGCAGCAGTCGAGTATGAAAGTTGAAGCTTCAAGTTTGAAGACAATGAACTTCAAGCCATGCTTCACATATCTCATGTGTTCATGGGTGTGTAGTGTGTAGTGTCTATGTATCTGTATGTTTGGCGTACCTACGGGTTTATATGCATGTATGCTGTATCTAGATTGTTGATGTTGATACATTCATGTATTATACATTATACTCGTTCTACATTTTACAGCCAAAATGATCATAGTAAATAATAATAATAATAATATTAGTAATTGTGATATTTGATATTACCACTCTACAATCTTGTTTTGTCTCTCTCATCTACTTATAGACTTGTCTACCATTATTTACCACTTACCTTTAAAAAGCTATTCATTGAATTACCTGTTCATTTCAATGATCTGTAATACAGAGTACACATTTTTATACTCGATATTAATGTTTAATTACTTTTATTTCATGCCCCAGTGTCCAGACAAATTTATTTTGAATGTAAGCGAGGAAACCAGCTCTAATTTTCTTTAAGCTATGTGAATCATCCTCATCATTCATCATGTTTATAATGCCATGAGTCAGGAAAATAGAAAATAAAAAACATCTTTCATGTTTCGTATCTTTAATCAGGGCACCTGTGATTACTAAGAAAGCACCAGAAGTTTTCCTTAATAAAAATTGTGCAAGAAAGATGGACTTTTGCGTGTGAGTATTGAGTATTCAATTGTTTAATCGTAATAATGACTCTGAAAATACATTGTATAGGTAAACTTTTCTCAATTTAAACGTTTACAAATTCAAAATTCATGAAAGTAATAATTATTAGTCATTCTTTAGTTTTCATGTTATTTTCCTGATTCCCTCCGTGTTGCGTGCTGGACTGATTTTTTATTCGGTGATTCAAACTGCTTTCTCACACAAAAATTTTGCAATAGTAATTTTCGTGTGATTTTCCTTGTCTGCTAAAAAACGAAATGAATTCTTCTGTCTGTGTGAGATGTTGGAATAAACGTATGCACTGTTTACAACATGAAAAGATAAAGCGCTAATGGACGTCGGTAGTAGATACATGACTGAGAACTGAGAACTGAGAAATGTTGCTTATATTAGTGTCTGATGCGAAATGCATTTACATTGCTTCATTTTCCCCTTTTTTTGTACTTTTCATACTAATATGATGCATGCGGCTGCCGCATGCATGAAAACTGTACATGTAAAATACCATCAATTATTTACAATTTTAAATAGCATTCTAAGTGAAGCCTCGAGCAAAAGGTTTTTTTTGGTAGAAAACTTTTTCACTGTTCTCTAAACTTTAAACTATTTAGAAGATAGAAAATAGAAAAAGAAGCAAGGAGATAAAATAACATTAAGTATTAAAGTATAAATCTCAAGAGAGACATTTTTATGCTGCTTGCATAGCACATAGCTCTAGCCATCATAAAAGTTTTGGGAACATTTATGACAAATTCCTCACTCTTAGACTAGAGAGGAGAATGTGATCATAAGTAATTTTGGAGAAAGATAATTTATCACTGTGTGCATATTGTATATAGCGCATACATGTATGTAGGTCTGAGTTAGATTAGAAGGAGGAAGTTCAATGTTCACTACACTCATTTGTTAGAGCCATGCATGAAGTTTGTGTCTATGTGCTAAGGAAGATAATTAAATCAAACATCTAACACCAGTTTACCTTATTTTACACTTTAGACTTAAATGTAGAATATACTCGAAATTCTACAATAGAAGTATAGAAATATGTTAGATGGACGTTTCTAATCTAAAACCAATCAAAGAAAAGTTGCGTAAGACGTAAATATATGTATTATGGTTATTTTTCTTCAAACCCTGTGTCATTCAATGGAACAAGTAGGAATTCTGTTTACTAGCCAGTACGTTCCTCATAATAAGTCAATCTGTGACTATGCCTTTGTCTATAGTCTCTATGTGTATAGTATATATGTAACTTTTGAGGAACAAAAAGTTGACAACAAAACATTGTGTAATACTAGTATGTGTAGTAGCACCCAAGAAGTCAAGAGTTATAATGAATAATGAATAATATCAGATAAATAGAAAAATCTTGGATTGAAACTTGAAAAGCTCAATAAACAATAATACGTAAAAGATAAAAGATCTTTTTGCTTCAAATACCTCTACTTCTTTGCGTCTGTTTTACACATATCAGTAAATATGATAAGGATAAGACATGAAAAACTGATGACAGACATGAAGACTGATTGTAAGATTAGATTTTCTCCCACCTTCCTTGATATTCACATGCATATGTAGTGTGTATAGAGTATGTTGAAGACTGAAATGTAAATAATCTCTCTCAACAATCTCGTTCAACAAATACATCTTACATCTAAATATAATATATATTGGGCTATGCCACTAAAACACGAACAAGAAAATATATTTATTTTTTTCAGTTTTTCTTTCTACTTAAGTAAGACGTTTACATTTTTTCAAGAATAAGAAAACAACTCAAGATTCGAGATTCTAACTTGAAAGTAGGTAAGCATTAAGCATTAGTCACGGTTTATGACTCCACAAATTCACTCAGATCACTCAAAATTCTTAATTTCATTAACGTCAACTATGTTGCTGATTCTTACTTTATTTTGTTTCATGTTTCTTGATTGCACAGAGTTTATAGGAGAAAACAGCATCAAGATTTCATTTCATTCTCAAGCTTAAATAGTTACATATTCTTCCTTGTGAAAAAAAACTCGAGTAAATAGTCTCAATCTTGACTCTTGACCAAGACAATAATAGTTTTATGTGTATCCTACATTTCATACACTTTTCTACATACCATTAGACTTTTTTATAGTAGATATTATTATTCATTATTCATGTATCAGTATCAAATATAAAACATATCTAGAATACATACGAGACTTAGGCTAGGTTATGTACAGCGAAACAATTCAATAACAACAAAGCGTTTCAGATGCACGCACGCGTGCATTATGAGTTTGATAGAAACAAAGAAGATGCATTTATTATAAACTATAAATATGAGCATTTATGAATATGTAGTATGTTGTGAATTGTGAACAGCAAGAATAATTGGCTCATTGGAATTTTTTGAGTTGAAAAGCGTTCATTATTTGGTATTATAATGAAATATGATAAGTTTTACTTTTATGACATAATACGTCTCGTTTTTTTCCTCTCTTTTTTTTATAGAATTAACAAACCGTGAACATTTTGAATTTATCATGAAATGTTTTAATCCCTGAAAAACAATGATAGCTTATTATAAGGATTGAAAAATGTACAAAAAAAAAGTTATACTATAATATTTTTCATCCCGTGAACAGAATTTTTAATATGAATGGAGTATATAAATACTAAATACTTTCTATTTACGAAATGTGCGTGTCTGCTATACTGAGCTGATAACGCACAAAGTCTTTAATTACTACGACTATTGTATAATAATATGTATAATAATAATGTAGGCATCCGTTGAATAAAAACAGAGTAATTAAAAGGCGAGGAGAGAAAGACAATGGTTGAGATGCATTTTGTGAATGGTATTCTAAAATGGCAAATGCACAGACTTCATTATATGAGAAATATAATTTACGTAATACGTATAATATTTTAAAATAACTGCCACTCCTCAAAAGTTTTTATTTCATTGTTCTTGTTGTTATATATAGCAGTTGACATGTTTTCGGTCTCCTTGTTTTACTTTTGTCATTCAGTCATATGCAAAAAGAATCTTTAATGGCCTGAAATAGCAAATTTTGTACGTATATTTTTTATATATTGATCAATTTCGAATGTATTTTATATTCATACATTACAAAATCATTTACACTCTACACTCTACACTTTCGATTCATTTGTCAGAATCAAATGATCATATATTCAAAGTATGTACTGTATCGTAATGAAAGTTGGGTAAATGCTAAATCTATAAATAAAGAACAAACTGCTTAAACCCGAGGAAAAGACTAATATGTGACTTAAATGTCAAACGTGTGTAAATAGCTCATGGTTGAATAATTGGGTTTTTAGAAAAAGTGTATGGTATCGAGATTTAAAATGGAATGCAACTCACATATGTGAAGGAAAACTAGACAGCTTAGAATTTGAACTAAACATTCACATATAGAGTATAGATATAAACCCACCACGGGGAAAACAAATAAATATTGTAGTTTTTATCCTCTCATTGCCTCTGTTTTGGTCTAATGCTTCAACAGCCTCTCATCAAAAACAAATAAAAATCCTTTTTTACAACATTGAATGTATTATCCTTGAACTATAACCTTTGGAAATTCATCAGTTTTTTTTCTACACAACAAACATACGCTCTTTCGTACACAGAACCTTCTTCGATTACCATTTTGATACAGTAAGACAACAATGTGTTAAAATACAAAACAGTACACAATGCCAGGGAATATAACGAGACATTATTCAAAGTTTCTAAAAACTAAAAACAAATGGAACAAGTAAAGCGTATTTTCTGTCGCTAATTTTTCTCATCTAACATCATGCACAAAAGATTGAGCTTGAAAAATAGTTTGGTGGTTTTCAAAATGACATTACATATGTGAATGTGATGAAAATGGTAGGAAATAAGAAATGAAGCTAACATCAAAACCAGGCTAAAGAATCAAGTATGTCAGAAAAAAATTAGTGACCTACCTTCTTTATTCATATGTTATTATGGCTATTTTGTGTTCATTTTCTACAGTGTTTATATGTGAAATGTGGAGAAAAAATAAGATTTAATGAGAAAACTGAGAATCAATTTAATTAGCTTAATCACAATGCATCTGCCTGTAGAGTATTACATTGTTTTCTGAAGAATGCGTTGTCAAGTTTTTTTTGAGAAATTACGTGAACCGTAGAGAACATGTAAGACCCAAGCCAAAATCATATTACAATTTACAATACCTATTACGCTATGTACGTAAACCAAAACAAAGAGACAATGAGTATATAATATAGTAAGTACTTACCCCTATACATGCTCCTTAATAGTGTATTATGTAAACAAAATCAAAGGGTGAAGCAAAAAAAATGAGAGTATTTATGCGCATTTATATGCTCTTTGTAGATGTGGTCAGGTTTACGTTAGACCTTAGACAATACAATATGTTATGCTTATCACAGCTTTTTAGTGATGTTTTTTTCAGATGTTTCTATGTTTTCGTAAATGTAAACATGCTTCATAATTAGAATCGTGTTCCTCATTATTTTCTGATGTGTATGAAACGAAATGCTATATTTGTCTGGTAAAATAGCAATTTACCTTCACATTTCCTAGAAATTTTCATCAGTTATACAATTACACTTGATCATTTGTTGAATCATAAGCATGAATTAAACATGGAAAATTTTCTGTCAAATAAAGTTTTCAATAACCAGAAAAGTCTTATAAATCCTCAAATGCTTTATTATTTATCGATGGTTAACTGTATAAACATTTTGTTATTAAGTTATTGCTTTAATAGTGTAAAATTTGGAAAACGGCAGGCACCATTGAAATAGAGACACGATTAAAAGGTATGCAAATAAATAAATAACTAGTATCGATGAATTTTCTCTCCATTTTGAGCATATAGGCCATGAAAGGTTGAAGTGAATGTTCCTTCTGTATTGAACTTAACTCGAGCTAGTTCTTTCATATCTTTGGCATTCAGGATAAGAAGAGTGACAGCTTTTTCAACATTTTCATGTAGTAAAGCTGATAAAATCACTCCATCGTCTTCAGACGCTGAATTTGGATTTGCGACAAAAATTGGCTCAGATGGAACCAATCCAGCTTCGGACCATTGCAAAAATTCATTCTTACTTATATCAACTTTGGTTATCTGTAAAATGTAAAGATCCAAAACGTATTACGTATTATACATTGGAAACATAATATTATGTGTGGAAGAAAACTGATTTTTGTCTTTGCTTTGTCCACATTGCATTAATCATTTTTGGAAATGAATGAATTGAATTTATGAATAAATAACAAAATACTTGCGTACATTTTCAGGTTCTGGAGTACTCCATAAGCCACTTTCAGAGGATAGGCCATATAGGAAATTGTACTTTTTTCCATTATATTTGTAGTTAATTCTGGGTAATTCCATCCAAAATTTACTCAAATGTTGTGGTGTACAATGAATCCTTATTTTTTCTTCTTTACCATCTTGTTTGGTTTTTTCGGTTGGAGGTACTAAACTGGCTGTAGCTTGTGAGTTTTTAATTGTGACCAAATTTTCTCCTGGTTTTACATCCTATTTGGCAAAAAATTATATAATCAAATGGTATGTGAATTCTATATTATAAATTATAACTCTAGAAAATCGTAAATTTTACGAATAAAATGTATTCTACGTAATAAACTATCATGAACATACTTTTGAAATGTTAGTAGGTAAAATATATCTTCTAGCTGTGGCACCAGCTCCAATTGATTGTTGTCGATTGTATACTTGGTCGCCTTCCATACTAGTAACAATCTATAAAATAAAAATTGAAATGTGCACTCAGTTAAGCTTAAATTATTTTAAATGTATGTACTCAAGAAGACATGTACACTATAGGATTATTGCAAGTTTTTCCTTAAACTAAAGTTTTGCTCAAAACACAAAATATAAATATTTATCATACATCTCCATTGTTGTATCCAGCAACATCGACAATAATTTGTCCATCTTCTTCATATGCATTAATATGATGAAATGTAAAGAATCCATCTGCTTCGTAAATGACTGGAGAAACTTTCCCATCTAAAGAGGCAACATGAAACCTTACCTAAAAATTACATAAAACAAGTCACTGTTATAAAAATATATATATGGAATATATATGATTTCCGATTTTTAAAACCTCTTGAATATAATTTAAATTAAAAAATGTATAAAACAGAAGTTATGCTCTCTCACTTTTGCTTCAGGATCCCACTTAATTGAGCTTGCATATGTTGTACCGAGAACCGAGCTTTTGACGAGACTGACAAGGTCCAGTCTAAGTGGGCTTTCAATGAAAATAACCTTGTCTTGTGTACAACCAAAACTATGATAATAACATGGATATCGCTTGGATGAAAATGGGAATTCCGCAATCAGTTTAGTATCTTGGAAACTTGTTTCTACACAAATATTTTGAAGACATATGTACAAAAAAAAGGAATAAGTTAAACATGCATTTTAACAGTGCAATATTACATGCTACATAATGTATAAATGGACAAAAAAATACGTTTTAAAGGTATAAAAGAGTTTCTCTTTACCATTGCTATTAAATTTTGGAGGGACTTTAATTACACAATAATGTGGACCATTTTTGTGTCTATAATTATTTCCCACATTTAATACTGATCCATCTTCTAAGATATGGGGATGAGCAGAAGCATGATTAACAGCAACATAGTCTGAAATTCTTGTTTTTTCTCCTTCAGTATTTAAAGAGTCTGGACTGATTTTTCGGACTAGATTCGTTTCGGTCATTGCGTAAAGTTGATCTCCATAAAAAGCTACATTCACATTACAATTGTCCGTCATGATAGAATCTGTAGAGCCTTTCATAATTTGAAATTTCGATTGTAACCTATACAAACAAAATCATATTTTTTCATACACACATATACAATATAACTGTGGATAGTTTTTTTTTAAACAAAAGCTTATAAATTCTAATAAATAATGTTACCTTTGAAAGATTGATTTACATGGGTCTTTAGTGGCAGCAGTTCCAAATTCAGAGACAACGATTCTATTTGCTTGCATATTCTTTTTGTATGTATCACTTTCTAATGGTCTGCTCATATATGTTGCTGTTCCATTAGAAATACGATACCTATGAAGAACGGACATTCCATCAAAAAGATGTTTATATTTCTCATCGCCAACCTTCATGATACCAGCTCCATTTCTAATCATTACTCCATCAAGCCATTTTGGGATTTCTCCTTTGACTTCACCCTGGACAGGCTCAGTAGTAGCTTTATCACAATGTCTGTAAAATGCATGGGGAAGACCGGAGCTATTCTCATTTGTTTTAGTGCTTGTTTGAGCTGCTGTACTATAATTACTACATGATGTCTTCTGATTGTTGTCGTTTGTTGAATAGTGAGCACACAATTGATGTCCGTATATTTTACCCTGCTGTGATACACGAGAGTTTATGCTGTTGATCCGTGTTGAGGACTGGAAAATATTCTTGATATGATTAACATGACTAGTATTTAACTTTAAGAAATACATGACGACTTTGATTGTCTATACACACACTTTACTAATCTCAACTTTTGTTGTAAACAATATATTTAAATCTATGAAAGTTTTCGGAAATGTCAAAACGTCTCTCTACTCTCTACTCATGTGTCCAATAATGAAAACTTTGAAATCTTAGTTGGAACCTTGAGCAAAGGGTTTCTATTCGATAGCAACATGTTATACACAAGCAAAAAGCTGCTGTATGGCTGAAGTAGAAAAACGAATCAAATCAAAAATCGACCTTTGGACATGTTGTATAATATTGCATTATGTAATGTAACATTATATAATCTTTTAAGTGCAAAGCACTCATGACTCTCCGATAGCATAATATTATATAAGGGTAGCATAAAATTACATACATTGTGTGTGTATAAATACATAACAGATATAATGTGTGGACACAGATCCGCATTATATGTAACTAAATAGCGCTGGATTCATTTCAAATTTCGAAATGACATTCTCGTATGACTAAATATTCATAAGTATATAATGCGGATACATGTTATCAAGTGCCACGTGTGTTATAAATAATTATTATAAAACATCTTAGTCACTCTACTCAAAAGATAAACCACTCGACTGCATTCACACATTTGCATGGAAGATAACATGTATACTATGTATTATCACCGCATACTGATCCTATATAAAATATGACTATAATATATGTGACTAGAAATAGCTACGCTGTTCATTTTATACATATTCCTTAAAATATAAATGCACTGGCGACAATTCTTTCATCCATCGGGAACCTACACAGTAGCAGCTAAATTCAGAAAAACTCAGATTGAAGGAAGCCACTTTGTATGCGTCTTTTCAGACAATGAGAACGATGATTCATTAAAAATACACGCTTAAAGCAATTTCCTATGTAAAAAAAATCAATATTACAAATTTTGTAAATAAATGAAGTATTTTTTTATTTGCGATTTTCATTTATACATGCGACTTTTTAATTATATAGAT
>JAQGBI010000191.1:0-23660 GCA_034698325.1 Sminthurinus elegans | reverse complement strand
TGCACCCGATGATAGACCTTGGTAAGATACTTTGTAAAATGTAAGAATTGTAAACTCTTGTGTAAAATTGACAGTGACAATAAGTTACAAAAATTCTTACAATTTTGGTGGGTTCCCCTTCATTACATATTACATAGTAAAAAGAGAAATAACGATAGGTATGATGAACATTATATAGAATGTAGAATTTTTAAGTTTCATTATGACTTATGACAAAACTAAAAAGTACTGTGTTTTGTTTTAACTAGTTTGAAGCTGACCCAAAAATGATCATGCGAAAACTTTTAATGGATTTAATACGAGAGCATCTGCAGATAGTACAGAAAAATCCCAGAGCAACTTTATATGAATCTCAAATAGCATTTGATGTCTTGAAATCTCTTTCCTGTAAAGGTGAGGAAAATCACAAAAACTTTCACTTATTTCACTTACTTAACGCACATGCACAACATGATGTATTGGTGATATACATATGTTAGACCCCATAAGGTTATATTATAGGCTCTTACTATTTAAGATTTAAGAGCAATGTAAAACATGAATTTTGAACTATTTAACTAAGAATTCTGCACTGTTGGTATTCACCGTTTTTGTTTTTTTTAATAATGTTCCTTTCTAATAGAGGCAGTCCAACTTGGAGAATCATTGTCAAAAGAAAAATGTGATCAACTAATGGATAAATATATAATGTATTATACACCTGGTCATTGTTTACATTTACGGAATCCACTTTTCATTAAGTCTCTAGACTGATAAAAAATATCTATGGTAAACTTTAGGACTATTTGCATATAAAATGCAAAGACGTTTGTACACACATGTTGTATGACGTTTTAGTAGTTTTTAGTTTATAGTAAGTGTTAATTTTTTAGACTCAAGACTCAAATGTTAATAATTCAATTTTCAATTTTCAATGAAATTTTTTCTGCGTTTGTCACTATTATATTTTGTTATTATTATTGATGTAATCCTATTTAATAGCTCTAATTTTTTTATGTGCATAATATGTACACATGCTGAACGTTTTTATGTATTCACGTGTAAACTTTTTCCTATGTGTAGTATGTGGTTGTACTGCGTTGAAGTTTTAAATGGATACTATAATATTATTATACTATAATATTATTATACTTTTATTTGTTGATCAAAATATTTCCTATAGGTTTATACATGCGTTTTTTTATAAACGACAAAACAAGGGGTTGTAAAAAAAATTAACTTTATTACTAGATTTTCTTTTATCTCCCGACAATACTTTTAACTAATATCTAATATAAATGCTGCAAGAAGCTTAAATGTAATGACTCAAATGGAAAATTGAATTAATATTCAAACTGTAAACACCAGTTTGTATTCATCATTAATCATATGCGTTTTTTCTTGTATTTGTAGTAAATATAAAGGTAACAAAAATGTAGAATCATTTGTTTGTACGTTGTACACATCTGTACTGGTAATCAACCTGTGAGTACAATATCTATAATGGATTTTATAAGCTAAAAGCTTCCTTAGAATTCATGCTATTTACGTTTGTACAAAACAATCCTTCTTGTTTCTTCAATATATATACATGGTATGTATTTTAACGTGTACTCTTAAAACATAAATAAACATTGTAAAAAGACTAACCGAATACAAAGATACATCTGTCTACTAATTATTGGATCAGTTTAGTCATAAATGATGCAATTTTTAATACATTATTATTACCCACTTTTTTTTACGTTTTTTCACTAAACATCATGCCGAGAATGGTACCGACTATGAAATATCATGAGATTAAATATGTACAAATTTTGACTGCATGTACTAGACAAAATTGGTAAAATAATTGAACGATTACGAATAGATGAAAAAGGGGAAAATCCGTCGGTAGTTTTATTGTTTCGGTACATACACACGTGTTCTTTATCTCTTACTATGATCAAAATATTACGAGTTTAGATTGATTACAGACATGGGATTTATTTACATATATATAGGTACTGAAAAAAAAAAGATGCTTGCATGTAGAAAGCGGATAGTATGCGTTACGCGCACATGCAAGAGCGGTGTCTTTGTACTTAACGTAATATGTGAGAAAATGATGAAAAATGCTAATCGCATTGTCATTCAAAATTCCGACAAATAGTACTATTTGTAATAACTGTTTGATATGCAACAATGATTTATTGGGGGAAAACTGGTTTCAGGATACGTTGTTAATCCTAAAATCTCATTGATTTGACACCTACATTTAGATATGTATAGATCATTTAGTGTCTAAACTAAAAGAAAGTTCATCAACTGATTTATGGCAGGGACTAAAAAAAACTGTCAAACTTATTACATCAGATGTAGAAGGACGGTGTTACTGCTTAAAAGATTGCCAAAAGCTTAGCGCCTTTGACAGTGAATTTCGTATTTATTAATTGTATTCATGATTCATGCATATAGATATACATTATACATGTATACATTTATGTATGCTATTAATTTAAGGTCAAGATACGCATACACACATTTTAGGAGCATATAGATATGACAGATAAATGAAATCAGACATTTTATACACGCTTCAATAAACAAAGATTTTGTGTCCTCCTGTGGATTATTGTTTAGTATTTAATTGTATGAATTTTGAATATCATTATCAAGGTTGTAATGGATGACTTTTTTCTGGTTATGACTTCATTGTGAACATTAATAATTTTAATAGTGAGATAGTCACTGGTCAAGTCTTTTGGACTCTGGTTTCTGTACAAGTAGGACTATCTAAAAAAACTACGAAGGAATGATCAAAGTGTTACTGAAAAAGAAAACTTGTCTGAAAGCGTTTTCCGTTCCTTTGTTGTTTTTTACTTTACCTGGATTTTAAACTGTTCATTGTATCAATATAATATTTATCCGTAGTTTATTGTGATATATTATTAAAATGCTCAAAGTCCGTTGGAATTTTCTCCTTCTTTCCTTATACATAATTTATAGCTTGTGTATATTTTCAACAAATGCACTGCTTTCTGGAGATGATTTACTGGTAAATAATTTTAAAAGGAGGAATAATGTACACACAGTATTGATCATTGTGTAATTTTTCTCTAAATCTCAATGATTTTCTTTACAAGAATTTAACAAAAAAAACATTAAACTCTATCAGGTCAATGCAGGAAATTTAGGGACGATTCAGGGAGTTCCGAGACAAACAGTTGAGACCAAAAGAGACTACGTTGATTTTCTGGGCATACCGTATGTCAAATTCAATGAAATTTTTCTTTTAAAAATTATGTACATGTGCTACTTTAATTATTCATTTATTGAAGTAAATCTATACTGCAGCCATTCCTTTTAATTTACAGTTATGCACAATCTCCAGAAGGTCAAAGTAGATTTCTCGTAAGTGTCTTTATAAACACATTTATACAAATAACTTTAATTTCATTCAAATAATTCTTTTACATCATGAGTATACAGATTACAGATGTTGTAGCGAAAACAAAGATTTAAAAGTAAAAATTTTCAACAGCCTCCCGAACCAATCAATCCACCACTAGCACCAGTGGGAGAAATATTCAAAGCAAACGTAAAGATGCCATGCTGCCCTCAAGCTAATAATCTTTTATGCGCTTTCCGACAGGGCGAAAATTGTCTGGGTATGGTGTTTTTTGTTTCTTTTGTTTTTCATGCACATCAGTTTTTTTAGCCATGTTATTTTTGTTTCATTACATATTATTTGATTTATTTTTCAATGTTTATCTTTATGTAGGACTCCACATTAGCACCCCACAGGTATGTCTTTATTCCTCTATTATTTAACGAATAACGAATACAGTCATTAAAATAAAAAATTGATCGAAATCTTACGTCTTACACCTTACAAAATACAAAACAATTTTTTCAATGTCTTTTTTATTTGCTTAGATTGAGGGTAAAACTAAAAAGCTATTCCCAGTCATAGTCTTTATACACGGAGGTAAGCTAGAGAAATTTTAACATGCTACTAATGAATTTTGTATATACACAAACATGATGATACTGTTCTATTAGTAAATGTATAACGTGTCTATATTTCAGGTGCTTTCACTTTGGGATCATCGGATACATACAATGGAGCTAGGTTGCTCGAGAGGGATGTGGTTCTTGTCACTGTCAATTATAGATTGGGTAAAACATGCAACAAAAATCTGTAGTTAAAACTTTCACAACTCAAAAACCAACAAATACCTTGCAAATATTACTTTCTTTTTACAGGTCTTTTAGGATTTTTTTGCCTCAATACAGCAAGTGTACCTGGAAATGCTGCTATGTACGATTTATTTCAATCACTAGTTTTCATTAAGGAGTACATTGAATACTTTGGCGGAGACCCTAATTCTATTACCCTAGGTTTGTACACTTTTCCTGATACCATGTACATACTATACATCATTTTCTTGAAGTTCTTTTTATATTTGTACAATGCACAAGGCTAGCATGCATTTTCTTCAGCCCATCTATATTGTATATGATTTAAGTTTGTATTTTGCAATATTTTCTTTTTTTTCTCTAGCTGGACAGTCTGCAGGAAGTGTAGCTGTGACTCATTTAATGTTGTCCCCCCTTACAAGAGATAAAGGACTATTTCATCGAGCCATTTCTTTATCTGGGACTGCTCTAAATGAGGTAAAATACAAATGGCTTCTTTTTATAATTTTTTCGATATTCCGAATTTGAGGATATTGACTGTATCTAAAAATTCATGTCCTGTATCACAGTTAATATGAATTAACTGATAACTAATGACATAATGATTTCAGTGGGGTACAACTACAGCTGAAATAGCGGAACAAGCATCCCTTACTTTAGCCACAAGAGTTGGATGTAATGATCCAGGGAAAGAGAAGGACGCAGATGCAATTGCAGCTTGTATGCGAACAGTGCCACATAAGACATTGGTTGATAAACTTGAAGAGTACCAAGTAAGTCATTAGTTTTCAAACTAAGGGAAAACATTAGTTATTTTTTACATTTTTTGTTTATATCTTTTGTGTTGCTAATATTTTTAACTTTTAAATAGAGAGAAGAACGAAAACAAGGAAGATTGGGTTTTGCTCCAGTGACTCCCATTGTTCAGACAACTGGTGCAGGCGGTGGAGTTAAATTTTTGGATGAAGCTCCTGAAATTATTCTTGAACAGAAGAAACAATCAGATATTCCATTAATTATGGGTTCTACAAGACATGATGGATCTTTTGTACTCAGTATGGTCTTCAACCAGTTTCTCAAGTACTAAACTTTAAATTGTAACATTTTATTATACATGTATGCAATACATGAGAAAACTTTTCTCTGCATATAACTTATATTTTTTACACTGAAAGTATGCAAAATTTCAGTCCTATATATTCAGTATTCAGATTTACAATGTTATGCTATCTTATCTTTTTTTGAATTAGACTTGAAGGCCTCCAAAATAATTCTACGTTTCTCAAGACTCAAATGGTTCCAATGTTACTTAAAGCTTTAGGTATAGAGGACAAAACTGAAGCTGTCTATGAAACATTGGGTAAATTTAATATTTAATTCAATACCATGTAATTTTATATTGGAAAGGACATCGGAGGCATATAAAGGAATTATTGGTCACCGTCAGATTTGACTCAAATTTGGTACAGAGGTACTTTAGATCATGGGGAACAATGTTTGTGAACCCACTTTAAAAGTGATTGCTTCTTTTGACCTCTGGAGGTCATCAAAGTTTTGAATTAATTGTTGGATTTTGACGCCGTTTGAAACTTTTTTGAATTTTGTTCTGGTGTTTCTCACACAAAAACTCATTTTTCACGTCAACAAATAAAGTAAGACACATGAAGTGTTCACAGAAAATGACAAGCATAAAATTCTCTATCGATTGGTACCATTTTCATTATTCTACAGCAAATTTTGATTTTTGGTAAAAAATACTATAATTTCTTTGATTTTTGCCAAAAATCACAGTTGACTGTAGAATAGTGAAAATGGTACCAATCGATAGAGAATTTTATGCTTATCATTTTCTGTGATGACTTTATGTGTCCAACTTTATTTGCTGACGAGAAAAATGAGTTTTTGTGTGACAAACACTAGTAAAAAATTCCATAAAAGTTTTAAACGGCGTCAAAATCCAACAATAAATTCAAAACTTTGATGACCTCTGGAGGTCAACGAGGTCAATCACTTTTAAAGTGAGTTCACAAACATTGTTCCCCATGGTCTAAAGTACCTCTGTACCAAATTTGAGTCAAATCTGACGGTGACCAATAATCCCTTTATATGCCTCCGATGTCCTTTCTCTGATATTCAAAAACTACAACAAATATTTTTATTCTTCATTTTTTAGCTAATGTCTACCTAGGAAAAGATATCAAACTTTCAGGAAACTTTTCACTCATGATTCCTGGTCTCATGGATGTAAGCAGATTTTTTATTTAATAATAACTTGAAATGTATCTTAAGCATTATTGTAAATTTAGAAAAAATGAAATTATGCTTGATTTCTCTGGGGGTTTTTTTCTGTTTTTCAGCTTCATAGTATATTTTTCTTCAAAGCGGCTGCTTACAGGACTATAAAACTTCATTCTAGATTACAATCCAATTCATATTGGTACGCTTTCGATTTCAAAGGGACAAAGAGTGTTTATTCTACGTTAGTCAATACCACAGGAAATCCGGTGCCTGGAGGAGTCACTCATGGTAAGTCGTTTCGTTTTTTTTATCTATTTTAACAATAAAAAATAACAATTTGAACATAGTTTTTTTGAAATTGTTGAAACTCATCTCTCCTCTCTCATTCTCAACTCACTGAATAGGTGATGACCTTATTTATCTCTTCAGTATCCCACTCATGACACTAACACAACCAGACGAAAAAGCAGTTAGTGAGAGACTAGTGAACTACTGGGCGAATTTCGCATGGACCGGGTAAATTATTTATTATTTACTTTAAATTTAACTGGTAAAAGCATTTGTAAAGTGAAAGTGAAACTATAGAGAAAAAGCTGTATTCAAGTCACTTCTAATTTATCTACCTACCACTACTATAACTAACTAATAACCATACTTCCTTATATCTTTTAAATTTCTATATACAATAGAAATCCTAATCTTCGTGAGGATGAGGATGCTAACACCGTCAAAGAAGGAGGAGAGTGGCCCGCTTTTTCAGAGGCAAACCCTTTTTATGCTAGTTTAAACAAAGAGGATGAGATGGTAGAAGATTTTCCTATGGATGGTTGGAAAGGTGTCAGTCATGAATTACTTCCTGAACTTTTCCCCCCAGAGGAACCTTCAACGCCAAAAGTTGATGAGACGACTGTACAAGACGAAAGTACTAGCACAACCGTAAAAGATGAAAGTACTAGCACAACCGTAAAAGACGAAAGTACTAGCACAACCGTAAAAGATGAAAGTACTAGCCCTGTTTGTTCTTGTAGCCCCAATCCAACAACCGTCACTGAAGAAGAAACTGAATCTTCAACGGCTGCCGGAGATGTGGAAAGCACTACAGCCGACGGAAGGGCAAAGACTATCGTCCTTTCTCTCCCCCTCATTACTATCACTTTATTATGTGTATGGACTGTTAGACTTTAGATAGTTGTATCACTTAATCAGGCACATATGTATAGACATTATACTGAATTGTAATGGGTCATAGAGGTAAGATGTGTTTTTAAAGTCGTCGTTTCTCTGATTTGCGTACTACTATTATTATTATTTTTTTAGAAATACTGAAAAACAAATTTTTGAATAAAACCAATTTTTGTACATAAAATAAACAACCGAAAAGAAATATAAAGGTTCTCCATGTCGGGTAAAATGATAACGTATACTACATATACTCTATATTATATGATTATACAGAATGTACTGCATACAAATTACATTAGCATTCTGGATTATTTCTACTTTGACTCATACACGTACATATGGCATTATAATCTGTAATTTTTAATCATTTTGGATTTACTTCGTTTTCTACTTGTTCACAGTTTACAGCAAGTTTTTATATTTCTATTGATGACTCGATATAAATAACGGTTGTACGCTTTGCATTATACTTGTACGTTTTGTTATATCATAGCCACATAAGCCAAAAATAATATCTCAGGTACATAGATGAAAACGCTCATCATTATCGCTATCACCTTATCTTTATTCACAATGCAGCATAGGCACTAGGCACACACACACACTGCATAAATTTTGATATTATGAGCTACTATTTGATTCTTTCACAGGATTTTACAGCTGTCATTATTAATTTTTACTGCTACATACTAGATATTAGATACAGCTATTTGCGACTCTTTGCGTTTGTACCAGAATCCAAGTGTATGTGACATTCTTTTATCAGTCAATTTTGATGTAGCACAGTTTCTATATATATCTATAATACAGAAGCCGTTTATCAGATATATAAACGCAAATTGTAATAGACAGATATAGAATATAGCCATACCGTAATTTTAAACATTGAATAATAGTTGTATAAAAATCTCGGCTGTGCAGATGAGATTCAAACACTATATGTAATGTCCATACATACTGAACTGTTTTTATTTTTTTATAAAGTTCATGACTCATAATGAATGTAACCCATTTAACTATAATGATAATATCGATGACAAACTGAATGACTTCTGCACTTACAGTTTTAAAATTTACTCTTGTTTCATATCATAATAAGTTTGTGAACAAGTAACTTGGCTGTTACGAGTACCCCTATTCTAAATTGACAATAAAAACTGTAGTCACAGTTAATTTTTTCTTAAAATAGCCTATTTAATACTTCATTGAGAAAATCAAAACATGTCTGAAGATCTGACAGAAGTAGCAGAAAATCTGGAAATTGGTTCTGGAGCTCAAGATGCATCTGACTCTAAATCTTGGTATTTTGTTGTTTTTACCATTCAGATAAATACGTACTTATTTACATGTATTTAGTATTTATACACCCATTAAGTCTGAAATTAAATGGATTAAAACGGTCACTAATAATTATCATGTATTTTTTTAAGGCTATCGTCATTAATTGGTGACAAAGAGGAGCCAAAAATTGCTCATATGCCCGTGGATAAAGATGCAGAAGAGTACAACATGGACCATAAACATCGAGGGAAAGCTATAATTTTTAATCACAAGGTTCCTCTAAAACAACCTTATGTAAACTCTTCATATTTATTAAACAAAATGTATAATTTAATGGCATTTAGCATCATTGAATCTGTAACACCAGATTTATTTCAACATAGGTTTTCAAAGTGGATGGACTTAATTCTCGGAGTGGAACAGATGCAGATAGAGATAATTTGAGCGACATTTTAAGAAAATTAGACTTTGATGTGGAAGTTTACAATGACTTGACTCGTTCAAAACTTTTATCTCAGATCTCTGACTGTAAGTGTTTTATACAGACAGCAAGATGTACAATGTTATTTTATTCCTGCAGTAAAAAATCAATTGTATTTTGATTTGTGCTGTATAGTGGCTGCAGAAGATCATTCCGATCGAGATTGCCTTTTAGTCTGTGTATTTTCCCACGGAGTTGAAAATGAACTCTACGCATTAGATGGAAAGTACAAACCGGATAACTTGTGGAATTCATTTACAGGTAAACAGTACTCCTAGTTTTGATATTTTTGAAATTACAACGAACTTAAAGATATTTTGGTGATACACACTTTGGATTCAATTATATTTATTAAATTTACATTATAATTTTCTATATTATTAAAACTCAGCTGAATGTTGCCCTTCGCTTGCTGGAAAGCCTAAAATATTCCTGATTCAGGTAAAAAATCACAGATCCAAAAAATGGAAACAACAGTAAATTATTACATTAAATACGTATGATGTATTGTGAAAGGAAAATAACATAAGCAAAAAGGTTTTGACTTTTGACTTATTTAATTTTTATGACGAAACATTAAGGCTTGTCAAGGTAATAAACTAGAAAATGGAGTGACATTAAGATCCGTACCCAAGGATTTTCCATTCCTTCAGACCGATTCGGATGTTCCCGACAGCCGGGCACAAAATACATCGTACAAAATCCCAAATCGTGCAGACTTTCTCATGGTTTACAGCTCATTCCCTGGTATTTATTTTTCTCTTGGATCAGCTTTGACCTTATAAACTCCTTATAAACTATTCTATCGTGACATGATCTATGAATACAAAAGTAATTTTAAAAATGTTTTAAACTCAAAAAGGTTATTATTCATGGAGAAACCAATCACAAGGATCGTGGTTCATTCAAAGTGTGTGCAAAGTATTTAAGAAACATGGCCATGATAAAGAGCTACAGGCTATGATGACTGCTGTGTCGAGAAACGTAAGTAGTACTCAAAGTTTGCAAGTTACAAATCAAGCTTTTTTATTCTATACAGTGCCCATAAAAATTAATGATTAATGATAGATAATAAAGAGATATTATTCAGCTAAAAATCAAAAAATTATCAAAACGAAGCAAGAAGTAATTAAATGAATTTGTACATGCACATTTAATTTTAAAGGTGGCACTCAACTTTGAATCGTACGTCCCAAATAATCAAGAAATGGATCAAAAGAAACAACAGCCATTTGTCTGTTCCACTTTGATACGAGAATGCTACTTCCGGTAAAAAATTTGATTCAATTATCAAATGAGTGTTCCACATTTTCCTAAAGTTACACTAAACAAATTATTAGAATGAAATAGATAATTTCAATATCATTTGTCTGTGGTTATGTAGACCAAAACGAGATGGAGAATGTCTAGGAAGAATTACGACTGGGGATGTTGTTGACAGTTCCGAAATCACAGAAGATCCAGAAAGCCCACCTCCTAACTTTCGACAACCAAGGTTTGCTTTGATAAATCCTAAACCTGTAGACCCATCACAGAAAAAATCCCCCATTGAAGTTGCTCCTGACATCACTAGCAATTCGTCAAAGGTCAATCACTCAGTTGAACCACCAAAAATAAGGTTTAGTTTAGTCAGACCAACAGATACTAAAACTCAAGACAAACTTTCTTCTTATCATCCAGAAAAATAGTCCCATCTTATTATTTTATGACTGAGCTTTAAAAAGTACATAATACATATGTCACTCTTGTTTACTTTATTCTATATTCTATGAAAAATACACAACATGAACCATGAAATGTAAATATTTTTACATGTGTATAAAGACAAATATTATTAGAATAGCTATTATTACAATTATTACTTTTGACTTTTAATGCATACAATAAAAACGATAACTCATCAATTATCGATAAAACAAAACAAATAAAAAGATACTTATTAAGATAACTCACATGATGCAATGATGCACTTATGATTGATGATTGCTGTTAAATGGTATTCATTATGGCCTCTATGTAAATACCCTTTTGTTTATAATTTTTTTTAATTTGTGTAGCATTGTGTACTTTTCATGTTTCACATGCAAATCCTATGCTGGCATTCCACTCGAACGTGTTTGACAATGAATAATAGATATGTACATCACACGTGAGAAATGTTTAAATTATGCGTATATAACCTGTTGATTTCACTTTTTTATCAGCATTGCAACTTTTGTGCATGGGTGAAAGTCAAAACTGGGTTCATTTTTCTTCTATATATTTTTCTTTCTCCTTTGCTCTTATTTGTATTATCAATGTACAATGTGTACGCATGTACTACGTACTATCTTGAGTTTTTCTTTACAACTTCTGGTGAGCTAAAATTACATTTTTGATACATCATGTGTATAGTATACAATATACATACGTAATTTGATAAAAGATACATCTACTGTAGCCTTCTACTAAAGTGTACACTTTACATTGCAGAAAGAAGGAAAGATGCTTGAAAGTTAAAGATGCAAAGGAGAAAGAGAAAGTTTTCATTTTCCTCCTTAATGCTTTCTCTCCCTCTTTCTAATTCAATTGGGTTGGCGGTAGGAAGATGTTAAAATATCAATATGGACGATTTTGCGCCTTCCGCGCCAAACTACCTGATGCTTCTCATATTGATTTTCTGCTGCTAGAGAGAACAACCTTTACATACACAGCCGTTGATACAAAGTAGAGATAGAAAAGGAGACGGAACAAGACGCATACGCAAATTGATACATGTATGTATAGCTAAAGATGTCACAGCTCTGTGCTATACTTTTATTGATCCTCATCAGAGACGGAAACTACAGGGAGAGCTCAGTATTCTGGTTACGTATTCCGTGAAATCTACAATCTATACATATCAGTTGTATACTTAATGTACAGTGAGTAAGGTTGCTTATACGTATATTGACAAGTCCATCAACCATCATTATTTTTCTTAGTTTTATCTCTGAAGCAAGGAGTCAACGTCGTAGTTACTATTTTAGCTAAAAGATTTACGCATTTAAATCCATTTGTGTAAAGGATTCAGGAAACTATACATAAACATATATATAACGTACAGACAGAATACAGTCATCGTGTTTTGTACAGTATACAAAAAAACACTAGAAAAATATACTTTATTGGATCACGTAACCGTTTCTGAATCTAGGTTAAGAAGAGTTTACGGATTGCGGATTAAAAAGTAAATTAGCTAGATGTGTAGAGTTGTGAAAAACATCTAGGATAAAAAGACAAGGCAATTTATTGGGTAACTTTTTTTGTTCTTAAATTGAATATACAGAGTATTGTACATTGTACAGTGCTGTACTATAGTTTGTAATAAGTTAACTAGAGTTAAGAATTTTTATATATAATGAGTGTGCAATTGTGCAACTGAACACCTACATTTTATAATACTACAATTAAATGAAAATTGCTGACATACTAAAATATAAAACATGTATGTATTGAAAAAAAATAAACCAGTACATAGTGCATTGATAATAATTACATGTTCCACTCTTTATTTATTTTAAAGTCTCAACATGTGTGCCTAAAAACATCTAGGATAATCTTGAGAGGTATAGAAAAATACATATAATATATATCTATATACGAAATTCGGTCACTATTAGTATTACACTATTTCTCACTCTATCACTTTCTCTCAATCTCTCTGTCACTGTGTCACTACATATATATGTGTGTATTACTTTCTCTCTTTCTCTCTCGCACACTCTCTGTATCCCTCTCTAATTCTCTTCTACTATCACGTTGAGAAGCAGAAAAAGTAAAGTTCGTCAGTCAGTGTTGGATATTCTAGGACTAAAGAAGGTATGATTGATAGGTTGGATACTTTCTACATGATGGCTGAAAGTTTGTGTGACGAACCAGATTTTTCAACATTTGAAAACAAAACTGGATTAGCCGAAGACATGAAATTTTTGGCTAGTATGCCTGAACTCTGTGATGTTACATTTCTTGTTGGAGGTAAATAAATAAATAAATAAAATATTCATTCAAATAACAAATTCGATTAGTGAAAAATAGTAGTGTAACAAATATTTGAAGTACTTGTACAATTTGTGTATAATTTATCTTGTGATAGCATTTTCGGTCAAAGTATGTAAAAAAGGATTTATATTTAACGTTTGTTAATATTTCATATTTAATATGTACAAATGTACTTGTTCATTTTTCAGACACACGAGAACCTGTATGTGCTGTAAAAGCTGTGTTAGCTGCTCGATCAAGAGTTTTTTTCAAAATTTTATATCAAGCTCCAAGTCCTCAAAGGAAAAAGGATCCACCACCAAAAGAAAATAAACTCCGTCTCTTTTTAAAAAGAAGCTCAGAACCTCTATTAAACATGCAAAATGCCCAGAGCTCACGACCATCTGTAAGTTTTGATTATGTTTTTTCCCCGTAAATTTTCTTTATCTATGTGCGATTAAAATTACTTGTAAATTACAGTCTGAATCCGTAGACTTTTTTTGAAAAAATTGTTTTACAATGATAATTATTAATTAAAATAATATTACTCTCAATCTGGGATTTTGAGAGTTTGGAAAAGAGTATAATATTATATAAAAGTAAAGGAAGAAGAAACAAATTAAACTAGGCCACTGAAGTAATCCTTCAAGGAAAGTAGCACAGCAATCCATAAATTCCGAATTTTGAGCTAATCCCATGATTATTTGACGTTTATTATTTATTTACTATTTACTTTTGACAACTGAATATTAAAAAAATGACACATTATAATGTGTCATGTTACAAGCAGACCGATTATTATTATAATAATATTCATCATAACATCTAATACTAGTATCAGAGTTGAGAGAGCGTCTTGCTCATGTGTCAATCAAATATTCTAATTTTATTAAATTAGCCATCATAATATATTATAGCTTTGATTTCTGTATTGTATTGTGTACTTATGATTAATGTATACCTGTGTACACTGAATCTGAATTCGAATTTCAGAGAGGATTTCAACACCAACTTTCGACCATTTCAGAGGTGACAATCAACTTGTTCTTCTTCCTTTCTCTGTCTTCTTTCTTCTTTCTCTATCTATTTTCTAATAATTTATAAGGAACTGTATTCATAATAATCAGTCACTATGTACAAAAAATATATAGAAATACTGTTTTCAAGATACTTTAATATTACCCCCAGCACTTCTTTTTTTGTGTTTACTCAAATACCCTATAATATTATTTTATATACAAAATGCTATTATCTTCCTGAAGCCTTTTACTACCAGTAATCAGTATTAGTAATTTGAGCTCATGCTTTTTCAGTTTTCTTTTCTTGTATACTAACTCTTACTTCACTCTATCTCTCTATTTCTCTTTACATGGCTATAGCAAACTAATAGCGTTGGCATTGTTAGTTTGACGAGTCATTTGATCTTCATAATATTGACTCTGGAGTTTCAAATGTCGTCTTCTATGAATGCTGGTTGATTGTACAAAGAAAATTATACTTCTTGTATTGTAAGTTTAGAGAATATCACCAAGTTGGTGGTACATTAGTAATTAGCGTAAGGTATAATTACAGTACCAACTAGTATGTATAGTGTGTACATAATGTCTTGAAAATTGCAACTCGTTAGTTCAAGATGCAAGATGTCCACAGTTGAATGTTTTGTATAATATTTTCTAAGAAAAACAACTACAGTCTCTATTAGTTTCTTTCTAGTTTCTTCCTAGTCTTTCAATCTCACCACCTACACATAATTTTTTATTTAACATTGAGCATGATAAATAATGAGTGCTAATACATTGTATTATGACTCATGACGTAGAACGTAGAAATCACCACACTGCCTTTTTTTTAGTTTTGAGAGTATATTACGTCTATTCACAAGATTATTTCACAAAAGTTTTTACGATGCTATTATTATTTTTGCATGGATATACACATGAAGTGTACACTTGAACTTCATTATTACGTTGGTAAGAAACATGCATATTACATATTAGTCTGCACTATATCATTTTTTGTCTGGATTTCCAGAAATTTCCAATTTGTGACTTTTCCTTATTTTGGTACCCTAATTTTCTTGTACATATACATAAACTTCAAGAACAAGAAATAAGATGAATGTGTACATATTATATGCTGACTTTTTATGTTAATTCTTCGCTCTAGCCCTATATGAATTCAATCCTACTTCAAAAAACTTGTCCAATTTCTATGTAAATATATATTATTAGAGTTTATACTCATTTTATTCTCTCTTCTCAAGTTTCTTTTTTTTCTTCTTAGAATTTGTTTGTATTTCTATTTTCTATACAAATCTACATTTTAATTTAATAATACATACATATACTGCCATTGTATGCATACATCTTTTGACATGTGTAATGTGTACTTGAGCAGTAAAAAATAAACTACCTATACTATATACTATCGTATAGCTCATATGTATGTATAAATTCTAAACTCTATACATAATAATATGTACAGTACATACATACATATATTATAATATATACTGATATTCGACAAAAGCATGAAAATAATTGGAAGGTTCTGTAATATAATTGAAATTTGCAGCCTCAACAGCATCAAACATTAATAATTGAAGAATTCGAGCCGGATGTTTTCCGTCAGTTGATTGAGTACATTCATACAGGATATGTTACGCTTCAACCTCGTACACTTTTAGGTAATGTTACCAACTTTGATATAAGTTGCAAAAAATCAATACAGCAGAAATATCCATAATATGTTTGTACCCCCCAGCAAAAGAAACTTTATAATTTATAATTTATATATAATAATACCATTCTTTTTCATATTTAAAGGAGTAATGAATGCAGCAGATTACTATGGATTGGAAGAATTGAGGAAAGCTTGTGTTGGATTTGTTCAGTGCTGTATAAATGTTGATACTGTTTGTGCTCTCTTAGCTTCCGCCGAACGATACATTCAGTATAAATGTACTAAAAGTTTGGTACAAAAGGTACATACAATACTTAAAAGCAAACTAATCATGATTATAATTAAGGATTAAGAATTGGATAGGTAAAGTAAATTTGAAAAATGCACAGAAGCACATTATAAAACATTCTCCATATTTTTTTTTACGTTTCATTCTTTAGGTTTTAGAATTTGTTGATTTGCATGGAACAGAGGTGCTAAACTTGGGATCATTCACACTATTACCACAACATGTTGTTCGACTAATTTTAGTTCGTGAAGAGCTTAAAGCAGATGAATTTACAAAATTTCAGGTAGGTTTTTATATCAACTATATGCATGGAAATGTCTTAATTGTATGTATTTTACCATACTACAACAAATTATGTTTTTTTTTGTCATTTTTTGTATTCTAGGCTGCTCTAATGTGGTCTAAAAAATACTGCGATAACAATCCTGAGATTAATCTGAAAGAAACTATAGGAAACTTTCTGGAATACATTCAGTTTCATAAAATTCCTGCCAATGTTCTTATGAAAGATATTCATCCTCTTGGAGTCGTACCCTATTCAATTGTTATGAACGCTTTGGCATATCAGGTACGACATTCATTTATTTTTACTAAAGTCTACTTATGTTGGGCATGTAAAATGTGCTTTATTATTACCTACTATACTATAATAAAAGCAACTAAACAAAAACATACAATATTGGCTTATTGTACTATACTAACAACATCATGTCAAAATGATGTGCACGAGGCATGTTAAATACATGACACAAAATATTATAAAACTTAACTTGAATTCTTGTATTTATAAAAGACTGTATATAATATACAATAATATAATATAAAAGAAATCATAATATTATAAAGTGTAAGTATAATCTGTTCAATGTTTTTATTATTCTCGTTTATATTTTTTTCCATTTATGCATTTGTACTAACTTTTTAACATTGTTGTATTCTTTCTTTCTTTTCTTTTTAACAAAAAAAAACTATTGTTGCATGACGATATTCCTGAATTCGTGGCTCAATTGACAACCTGCCTACTACAATACTTGTCAATCTTTTTCTCTCTATCTCTCTCTCTCACTTTCTATTTCTCTATTTCGCTTTCTATCTACCTACCTCTATTCGTATATATTTTCTCTATTCTGCATCAGAATGTTACTTTGAGTAATCATGGCACGCAATGAATTTTTAAATCCCCTTTAAAAAGGCATAGTTGCAAAGAAACGAATCGTCTCTACAATTTTTATTACGTGCGTAAAACAGGCGGATCCGACTTCAGTCGACCCAGCCAAATTATCGCCCAATAGAGCAAGAAGAAGTACTGGAGGAAGATCAATGTCTGTACAGTCATCACTGGATCCGTACGGATCAAATACAACATTGGCAAGTACAGGAAGTAGTCTAGAAGACAACCTCAGTAGAGGAGAAAGGAATTCTTCCGCGCCTGATTCTTAGTACTTTTCACGTTCCAGTACTACTACTACATATGTATATCGCTATATATAAGTACATTGCAAAATTGTAACAAACAAATATACACTCGAATCACTTGACACATTTAACATACACAGCAAGAAGCTGAACCATCATTATATAATATTATATATTCCTATGTCTTCTGACTTCTGACCAAAAATTGTACAGAAAGATGAAAAAATAAAATAGAAATTATTTCATCCGAAATAATCTATATTATATATATTTTTGACAACTAGCAACACAAACGCATAAACTAAAATGTATATAAGTACATCCTGTATTTTTACTTAAAAATTTCAAGTACAAAATCCAGTGGATTCTCGTTGCACCATTATCAAACATAGTTAAGTCTAGTTGTGGCAAACAACACAACTGATTAAAAAAAAAGGTATTCAAATTGTATTCACAAAAACTCCAGTATATTATAATATTATATCAAGCTGCTTCATGTATAGGTGGCAAAACGTTAGTTTTAAGAAATCGTACGTGGATAATATAGCATATATTATAAGAGATAACTGTTTTATGTATGATATGTATGATCTACTAAAATAGTATTGTTAATGTAAAACTAGATAACAGATAACATAATATATATATTGGTTTAAAAAGTAATTTAATTTCGAAACAAACATGTCCAAATGACCAAAAAAAAGTAAAGTATAATGGACAGTAGCTGTGACTTTATATTTTAAAAAATTGTAAATTACATATAGCCAGTATAGTAGACATAATATATTATTGTTCCTGTTTAAATTTGTTGTTGAAATATATCTTAATATTGTTTCTTTTTACTTTTAACAAAGAATTCAAGCTTTTGTTACAAAAATAGTATGATTGATATAACATATTATTATTATAAAATTATTATCTTGTACCTGCTTTATGTTTTACTAACGTTTTACATGATATCTCAAAAAAAGAACATGAGAAGAATACAAAAAAACTAATTTTTGTACCCTGAACTTTTGTGACGTACTTTTGTAAGTATACACACAAAAACAGACATTCCAGGAAAAGTTTCGACGAAAATATTAACATAAATGTGTTATTTTAGTTCCTATATATATTTAATAAACAATAAACTGATTTAAAAAGAATTTAAACAGTAGTAATAAAATAACAATAATTATTACTCTTGTTTGTACTAATCTTATTCATTTGTCATAAAAAATAGTCGCAAATTAACTATCCATTCACTCATGCAAAGTCAGTTTGTAATAAACAGAGTCAACTATATTGTTATACTAGATGTAAGTACTTATCTTATGATTTAGATTCGTTATCCTTTTTTAATTACTTTCTTTATGCATTTGTGACAACAGATTTCTTTCAGAAATACTGTTTCCATTTAATTTTGTACTTTTTAGAACTTGTAAATCAGGTTTCTTGTCTTCTTCACTATCTGAAAGTGCAAATAATGTCGGGTCGAAAATTTGTGCTTGTAAAGCTTTACTTACTAGTTCAGCATGACAACGATCTTCTCGTTTAAACTTGGACTTTAGTTGACTTCTAGTACGGTTTTTGAACATGGTCTCCATCATTTGAAAATCTGTACCACATGAACTTAAAGCACTATAAAACTTCAATGTTTCTGTTTGAAAGCAAATAGACAACAACAAATACTCATAATTAATTTTTGGGTTTAAAAAGTCCAAAGAATGATAAATATAGAATGATAAAAATAGTAACAAAGTAATACATAATCTTCATCATTGCTAAACGAAATATACATGAATAATAAATATACATTTAATAGAAAACGTACGTTTTTTGTTCCAGTAGTCGTATTTTTTACGCTTGGGCTCCTCTTTATTTCTTGTCGAAAGAGATTCAACACTGGCTGTCGTCTCTAGTTTTACAACCTCCATCCTATTCCATTTAGATTCATGTGCTTTCAATCCCTTTTTCTTTGGAAAACCACAAACAAAAAACATACCATTCATAAGATAAAAAATAGATAAACTCACTTCGTAATCCCTACTTAAATTATTTCATTTATATCAATAACTATAACGATGGAACTTACTGAATTCTCGCCATGATGATGAAGGCTTTTTATATCAGGTTCCTCTTCTTTGATTTCGGGTGCAGTTAATTGATTGCCCGTTCTAGAGTATGATTTAATGAAGGAACCAACCGAAAGTGACCGGTTATTTGTGTTCATCATGTTACACTGACATTAAACGACACTAAAGTTAATACTAAACTAAAATAAAAAATAAAGCATTGATGAGAAAAAATGGGCGATCGAGATTCGTGCAAATCCTATCAAAAACTCCAAGTGCATCTGCTTATTGCATATATTATATGAAAAAAATTAATTGGTACATTTTTTATATAAACAAAACCAGTTTTGTAAATTGTACTTTATATTTTATTTGCCATAATTTTGAAATTCGTTTATTTATATACCAATAAAATACTTTAAAACATATTATATGCCACCGTCATTCATCAAAAAACTAGTATAAAGGAAACTACTATTTACAGGATACACAAAAGTAAATACTTTTTTATATTCACAATGACTTTTCTATGTATCACAATTACAAGAAGTCCAAGACTACCATTTCTACATATTTTAAAAGTAGTATTTTACATGTAATTTTCAAATTTAGTGAGGTAACATTTTGTTGATCCGAACATGAAAGCGAGTAAAAATTGTGTTAAAGAAATTGTAAATTTTATCGCTGTCCTATAGAATTTTCTCATACAAAATATTATCGGGTACAACAAAAAAAAGTTAGAATTTGTTTACGAACTCTCCCAACCATCACCATCTTCCAAATCATCCTCAGCTTCCCACCCATCTCCTTCTTCTTGTACTTCGACTTCATCTTCTTCTTCCAAACTAGGTTTTACATCTTCATATGTTTCCACTGAATCATTAAAATCAATTGTAGGAATTGAACTTTCCTTGTATCTTAAAAATAGTTCTGCCAATGCACATTTTCGTTGACTTTTACTGTCATTCTCTTCACTTGGGAACGAATCAAGTTGTTGTTCTTTTACTAATTCTGCTGTTGCTGTTATTAGCTACATTTCAAAAATATAGAACGAATAAAATTTATTAGAATAATATAGTATTACTTGGTTACAATTTACGATAAACATAAAAAATGAAAGTATAAATACTAAATCACAAAGTTATACATTTAGGATATATTATTATATATTATAGTAAGCACCGTATTTATATTCCATGAAGTAAGTTCTTCTTCTGAAATATTTTCAAAGATTTCCTTTTGTAACTGGAAGGCCAAATATGCTAAAATAATTTTATGTGAAACTTGAGTTTGTGGTATCTTGGCAAGAACTTTATCAAGTGTTGAAATTTCCTCTATTGATGAAAGAAAAGAAAGTCCCCAAGGAATATCTTCTGGTAGAATATCACCAATAAGTTGGTCTAAAACTAAATTAGAATATAAATTCCATCCATTATTATCATTATTATTACTTGTTTACCATTTTACATTTTATACACTATACACAAACACTACACATTACACATAACAGAATACTGTTAAATTAATACCTTCTTCATCACGTTCTCCAACTTCGGATTCTCCAAGTATTAATCTTTCCAAGTGCCATATTCTATTTTTTGTTAGACAGAGTTCTAATGCTGGATTGGATTGCATAAAATTGGCTAAATCATTATTTGCAAAGTTATTATATTTGAAAGCAAACAAGCTCTGATGTACTAATGGAGATTCTTCTTGACTTATATAAAATGTTGGATAGGATTCTCTAAAGAAATTTTCATTTGGTTCATCATCAATATCTTGTTTTTTTGTTGAAACGGATGTAAAACTAGAATCCCGATGATGTCCACCAAGAATAGCTCCACCACTTGTTTTAACTACTTGTGCCATTTTCTTTAAATTCTTTAATGGATTTATCCACCTTTTAAAACAAAATAAATTCATAGAGATTAAAATCCGACATATATACTTATGCATGAACTTAATTATGGTCATATGTAAGAATATCAACAAATAAAAAAAGCATAATATGTAATACATAATAATTTCTACACATACGTTGTTGTAGTATGAAGAAATTCTTCTAATTTCATTTTATTCAAGACATCATGTACTATACTTTCTTCCTCTTGGGTCTGTAATAAATAATCATACATAAAGTTATTATGGATAATATATTATAGTTTAAAATCTTTAACTTCAAAATTCTACCATACTATTATCTACAAAAATGTGCATAAATTTAAATATTGTGGTCATTAAATACCTCTAACATTGCAGTTTCAATCGCAGAATTACAAGGTGATAGTTCTACAAGTTTTGATTGTAAACTTCGTATTTCAATGAGGTACCTAAAATAACAAATTTCAAAGATTACAAAATTGAATGATTAAAAACAAGTTACAAAAAGTAGTAAATAGTTGAACTAATTTAAATTTATGAAAAATAATTAAAAAAACTTACTTTGCATTTAAAACTTCAAAAATTTCTCCACTTGGACAAATATTAAGGGCATAATTAATGAAAGCCAATCTTGTATCATGATCTAAAATTGGAGGATCACTATGATACTTAGCAACTTGTGTAAATACTTTCCATCCAGTATGATAACCTTTAGCTATAATACTATGACAGATTTGAGTACAAAATTTAATATCAGATTCTGCTATTGCTGCATCTCCTGTCATTTCAAAAACGGCACTTTCCACTTCTTGTTGATCTAATTCTTCAATACGGAGAAAAGTTGCTAATTTTAATAATTGTTGTGTCTTTTTGTAACCATCCTTAATATTTTCCATAGCTTTCCGTAAAAGGCCAGTTTTCTCATGACATCTTCGAACTAAAATATAAATAAACAAACCAAGATTATATATATTTATTTAGTTTTTTATTTTAGCATAAAATATTTATGGCTTATTAAATGATACAACGTACCTGATTGTGGTAAAATATGAAGATTAAAATCTTTATTCAAAACTTTTACAGCATCAATAAGATCAAACATAAGAGTGATGAGGGGTTCTTTAGAATTTTGCATTAAATTTAAACATGTTTTTGCCAATTCCATATCTGGATCCGAATAACCTATATCACAATGTAAATAAAAAATAAAATTGTGTAAGCTTTCACATTATGTTTTAGAGAGTATAATATAGAGTACACAAATAAAGTACAACAGGGAATGCATATACATATGGATAGTTTATACTTACTTGATGCAGAATCAAAATATATTTCTGCTGCTTCTAAAACCATGCCTAAACTTTCTTCGTATGGAATGAGGTATAAATATAAGGCGAATGCAGTTGAATATGCAGTACTATTTCTTCTTGTGATTTTCAAATTTCCTTTATCATCTGTTTCCACTTGCCTAATTAAATATATTTTTATACATTAATTATTATTAGTCATTCATATTATACAAAAAGTGCAAAAATGATCATCATAATATAAAGTGACAATTTTGTTACTAAATACTAAATTCTAAATGTAAACTTACGTTGGTGTTTTGTCTAAAAAGTTTCTTGCGAGGTTGATTATTTCTGAATTACCACTTCGTAATAAGGCAGCAACATATGTCTATAATTTTTAAAAAACATACAAAAAAAAAGTATTTGAATAATAAGCTCATAATAAATGTTTTTTTCATTATAAACCAATAAAAAATCCCATGAACATACATGTTTAAATTGAATCAAAACATTTGGGGATTTCATATTTTGTATACAAACAATGTTTTTTACATAAAAATATAAAATTATTAGGTGGGAACCCGATGAAATAAAAAAAATCTATGTAAGCTTACATTTCGATGTAATTGTAGACTTTTACCTTACGTTTTTGGGTTGAAATGTAGCTCATGAGGTGGGTCACATCCGACGAAGGTTACATTTTA